>CAHIKZ030001226.1:417500-445000 GCA_903632075.3 Acanthosepion pharaonis
TCTGTGCAAGCTCAGCTGAGAAAATGTAAACATTGAGTTTTTATTGTGTCCACAGCAACATTCATCTTTTGCTAAACTCTCAATAGTCATCATGGTATCGTTAATTATGGCAGTAATAATATTTAGGATAACATAATATTAATTTCTCATTAAAAATTAATTATCATTTTGGTGTTAAATAATAAAACAATTTAGGATTGCATATAAACGTTATTTTTCAAATGAAAATTCTTTTATGGCAGTTGCATTTAAAATTTTTAGGATATTATAAAAATATTTATTTGCGATCAAATTATCAATATTATTAAAACAGCCCTGATACATGTATATCCAGACCCCATCAAATAATCAGTATCTGTTTCAGAAATTTCTCTAATACATCACGAGATTCATCCTGTATGTCTTCATCGTAGGGATTCCAGTTCGATCCTGGAACAGATTAAATTAAAAAAAATATTGAAAATGTAATGTACTATTATTGTACATTATAGTACTTTTATTAGCGGTATTTTGTGATTGTCGATGAAGTATAAGTAAATGGTCATTAGTACACCAGGTTGTTTGTAACTCTTTAGATATAGGAAATGAAGAGGAAAAAGAAGAATCAGTATTCGCAAGAGATCACGTGATGAAACAAAAAAAATGGTTGCCCTTTTAGGAGACGTGTGTAGGAAAAACACGATATAGAATTGGCTTTGTTATTTGGTTTATTTTCAATTTTTAAGGATACAGTATGTAACAACATTTCCAATACCATCATCTTTATATAATCAATAAGCAGTCATCTTATACTACAGGTAAAAAATATGAAAATTTCCTATATTTTTTTACCTCCTCTTATCTAAAGGTCACCTTATACACAGAAATATACGGTAATTCTGAAATCGAATTCAACCTGAAATTTAAAAAAATAAATAATAAAATTTAAGAACACTTAAATAAAATTTTATAAATGCGAAATAAAATCTATAATACTGAATCAATATTTAATATATACGAAATCGAATCAGATACCTATAAAATAAAATTTAATTTATATTTATTTAATAAATCTGAAATAAGATTTAATATCCGCAAAGTAAAATTCGATAACTAAAATAAAATGTAAAAAATATAAAATAAAATGAATAACGCCTATATGAAATTTAGTATATGTAAAAATATTGTTTTCGAAATAAAATTTAAAAATTAATCAAAAGGAATAACTAACAAATAAAATCTAATGATTATGAAATAAAATCTAATATCTATGAAATATAAAATAATAATTATGAAATAAAATTAAATATATACAAAATAAAAATTACGCTGATATAAAATCAAATATATGCGAAAAATATTTTAATATTTTCGAAATAGAATTTTAAAAATTAAAAATAAAAAACTAAGAAATGAAATATAATAACAACGAAAATATTATTTAATATATACAAAATTAATTTAATAATTCTAAAATAAAATTATTAAATTTTTTTCAGATTTATTCAATTTTATTTTGTATGTATTAAATATTTATTCGTATTTTTTCTTTCATTTCTTAGTATTTTCAGTTAAACTTTTTTTAATCCAAATTAAAATTTAATAACACTGAAATACGTTTTAATGTATGCGAAAAATAATTCAATTTAATTTTAAAATGAATTTAGAAACTGAATTAAAATTTAATAATTAGAGATAAAATTTGATATATAAATAGAATTTAATAAAAATAATAATTATAAAATAAATTTAATATATGCAGAATAAAATGTAATAACACGGAAATAAAAATTTAATATGTACGAAATAAATTTAGTAATTTTATAAATAAAATTTACTGTATACAAATATTAGTTCGAAATGTTTTCGAAATAAAAGTTAAAAACTGAATTAAAATTTAACAAATAAGAAATATTTGTAATACCTACAAAATACAATTTCATAGTTATTACATGAAAATAATAATTATAAAATACGAAATAAAATTAATAAATCAAAAATAAAATTCTATATATACAAAATAAGATTTAATAGCACAAGAATAAAATTTATTTGTGTGCGAAATTAAATTGAATATATAATAAATAAAATTTAATAACGCCGAAACGAAATTTAATGTATGCAAAATTCGAAACAGAATTTAAAAGTTAAATTAATAATTAAGAAATTAAATGTAATTACTCTGAAATAAAATATATCCGAAATAAAATTAACCTATAAGTGTAAAAACAAAAAAAAGAAAATGATAAAAAAATCACAATTTGTTGTTTAAATCGAAATATTACATGAAGAATTTTTAAAGTGACGATTAATTAAAAAATATATAGTGAAAAAATATATAAAAAATATATATTTAAAAAATATCTAGTTAAAATATATAGAAACATATATAATTAAAAATATATAGTTAAAATATATAATTGAAATATGTACAAAAAATATATAATTAAAAATATATAGTTAAAATATATAATTAAAATATATACAAAAAATATATAATTAAAAATATATAGTTAAAATATATAATTAAAATGTATAGAAAAATATATAATTAAAAAATATATAGTTAAAATATATAATTAAAATGTATAGAAAAATATATAATTAAAAATATATAGTTAAAATATATAATTAAAATGTATAGAAAAATATATAATTAAAAAATATAAAGTTAAAATATATAATTAAAAATGTATAGAAAATATATAATTAAAAAATATAAAGTTAAAATATATAGTTAAAATATATAGAAAAAAAAATTTTTTTTAACTAAACTTTTTATTTGTATATCTCGGTGTTCAGACAGCCCAAAACAGATTTATTTTCTTGTTGTTGTTTTTTTAATTTTATTTATTTATTTATTTTTGTCCTTGCCAGTAAAAGATACTTTTCTCTCCCATAATTGTTATGGTAAATTCTCTTTTAAACCAGATGTACCTCCATTTTTTTTTCTCGTTCGGTCTAGTCTTGATATTTGTTTACCTGGTCAGCAAATTCAAAACAGATGAATTGTTTATTGTGATATTCGCACGTGTAAAAGAAGCGTGTGGTTTTTAGATAACCTGGAAAAGTTATGGGAAAATTTTTCGACCTTCGTCCAGGTTTAAATACTCTCCCATCTTTCTTTCTCTCTCTATCTTCTCTCTCTCTCTCTCTCTCTCTCTCTCTCTCTCTATTTAAGAACACACAATATCATTGGCCCGCAACTTGCATCTCGGATTCAGTCACCATTTCCACCGCCATAACGTGGCTTCTCTGTTTCTTTTCTATAAAGTCTTTCATGGGAAAAGCACGTCAAATTAAGAGTTTCTTGAAGACCACATGGTCAAATATATGTTGTCATGAGGGCCACGCACGACAACCAATAGTGCATATCCCCCCCAACAAAAAAAATTGTTGTGTTCATCATTTTTCTTTTTTAAAAATGTTTAGACATTACAATAACTTAGTTACCTCCCTTAACCCATGCACGCGTGTCTACATGATAAAATTTAAAAATATACAGTACATAACCTTAGTGTTTTTCACTTCACACGTAAAAAAAATTCATTTTCAGATGAACATAACAATTCTGTGTTAGAAAAATGATGAACATAAATTTTTGTCCTTGAAAAAAAAAAAAAAAAGACCCGACTCTGGTGATGACATTGCGCTAATGTCGAAAGTACTCGGAATTAAATAAATTTGCATCAACATGGTAATTTTCTTTCTTCCTTTAATAAGGATACTAAGAAAAATTGTCAGTAATTACGAGAATTAACAAATAAGTAGATAAAACGTGACTATTTATTATTTAATGAAACATGTCTTAACATATATATATATATATAATAAAAAAGTTCAAACACTAATATTCCATGGTTATAATTTATTACATTGGAATCATAATCACGATCCAATTCATCAGAGCTACAAATTCAAAAAGAAATCGGAAAATATAACTCCGGGTATAAAAAACAAAATTTTAGTGAGAGTGTATGTGTGGGAGTGGGAAACAAGTTTGAAAGTGAAATGTATAAAAGCTCTAGAGAGAGGGTGTAACAGAAGAAAGAAGAACAGGATGGCCTAAAGGTGAAGGTGGGGATTAAAATTTAAGAGAGACTTTTTTTTAAGAGAGGAGTTATGGATTAAATGAGTGAGATACAGATAAATATGAATTATTTTTCGATGCATAATTCGCTACCGAATCGCTAACCTACATTAAAATTTAAAAAAAAAAAAAAAAAAAAAACAGACACCGGAAATGTGTGTATACATTTGTGGTGACACTACGCACAATAAAAAACGATATGATCTAAACTTAAAATCCAGAAGATGAGAGAGAGAGGGGAAAAATAAAAGATGGGAGAGGGGATCAAACTAAAAACGAAGTGTATTTATAAGAGAACCGATGTGTAATAAAGAAAATTTGACAGAGCAAGTAATATCAAATAACCAAACGCTAAATCATGAAACATATAACTTGAAATCCCAGAAATCCCCACCTTCACCTTTAGGCCTTCCTGTTCTTCTTTCTTCTGTTACACCCTCTCTCTAGAGCTTTCATACATTTCCCTCTCACACTTGTTTCCCACACCCACACATACACTCTCACTAAAATTTTGTTTGTTTTTACCCGGAGTTATATTTTCCAATTTCTTTTTGAATTTGTAAGTCTGATGAATTGGATCGTGATTACGATTCCAATGTAATAAATTATAACCATGGAATATTAGTGTTTGAGCCTTTTATATTATATTATTACTCTGTCCTGGACATTAAGATCTACCTGGATTCTATCCTCTTGGTAATTTATTTATATATAATTATTATTATTATTATTATTATATATATATATATATATATATATATATATATATATATATATATGAAGAAATATAGTCTTAAGGTGTGCTATATTTATGGGATAAAGTTCTTAATATCAGAGATAGAGCGTGTGTAAATGTAAAAGTGAACATAGAAGTCAACACTCAGAGGCGACAGTCTGTTCCATGCTATATGCAATCGTCAGGCCATGTGCTATATATATATATATATATATATATATATATATATTGTCCACTAATATAATCTATATATATATATCACCTCTCATCATCGTTGAGCTGCCATGATAATATTTATACTTTATGTATTTTCACTTGCGATGTTGGCAGATATTTTTATATAGAGACGTTCTCTTACCGATTTGGCCAGGAATGACTTAGCAAAACCACAGAATTAAAACTCTATCTGAATTTCTGGGATGAGGAGTTATCATTATTTACACTATTTACATTCAAACTAGTGTCCTCATCGGCAACAACAAAGATGAGAATAATAGTCCGAATACAAATAGTTTCAAAAATTAGATCTCCAGCGTGTTCCGAAAGTCTTGTCACCCCCAACAAAAAGCACTGAGAACAATAGAAGAACAAGTAAAAAAAAAACAGTAAAACAAAGTCATGTCGCACATCCTCCATACTCTTGCCCGAATGCACACGATCATGAGTCCATACACTTGCAAGCAGCCTCCCTTCCAAACTGTACGAGCTTGTATCACCCACCTGAAATAGAAAATCATATTAAGTAGGCGTGACAAGACTTACAGAGCACCCTGGTAGAAAGCTGCTTATAAATATGAAACGATATATTTATGTTGACGGCTGTAGACTTATAGCGACCTGAGTGCTGTTTAAAAAAAAAATAGTCGAAATTAATAATTAAAATATTTCTTACTTTACTTTGTTTTATTTATTAGATTTTCTAATATGGCCGCCCGTCAAGGATTTCATTCCCGACTGTACAGTGACATTTTCCTTAATGGCCGTCGCTTGACTTTTACATCAGACTACTATGATTGCAATTATCACATAAACTGCAATCACTGGCCGATAATGGAAATCGATATGAATTTATAATAAAGCCTCTATTAAAGCAGCTAATAGAGGCAATGAGTGCCAGTTTAATGTCAACGAAAGTCCATTAAATCCAAATGTCATCTCCGCTCGCATTCGTCCGTCTCCAGGGACAATGGTATCGCGTAGAGCGCTATAGGAACGGTGGAGATCTCTCATCCGTTTAATATCCTCCCCTCGGCGTTACTGTGAGAGTCCAAAGGAAAGGATAAACCAATTCAGTTGGGTCACGCCACAGCAGCCGGATGGTGACACAGCATGTCATACGGGCTCCACTACGGATTTATGTACGGTTTACTTTTCTCTTTTTCGGGAGATATCCGCAGTTAGTGGCTGTTTTAATTGAGAGTTTTCTTTCTCCTAGACTGGATGCCACCCAAGGCAAAAGATCCCTGTTTGCCCTTTTATTTAACCTATAGATGAGAAGAAGAGAGATTCGTGCGTTTCCCAAAAGTAAATCCGGTAAAAAAATTAAAAAAATGGAGGTGCCTGTCGTTTTAAAAAAGAACATGGCGGAATAGTTCCTGCCTTATCCTGTGAAATGCATTTTTTGTATATTCGTTAAAAACTGGTTGTTACTTAAGGTTTAAAAACAAAATGTCTGATTCATTTGTGTTTCAGTCTCCGAAACGAATTCTGAGTCTATTCGTTAGAAAATGATTGTTACTTAAGATTTAAAAACAAAATGTCTGATTCATTTGTGTTTCAGTCTCCGAAACGAATTCTGAGTCTATTCGGTAAAAACTTCAGGTTTAAAAAGAAAATACCCGAATGTCGAAATCACTCACCTGTCATCACTATTGTAGCACTCTTCATCTTTTTTTTTTTTTTACTCGAAGTAATTTTTAACCCTTTGCCCTCCCCTTTTTCCGTGTTCTGCGCTTAATTCACACAAACTCGTTAAATATCTTATTCGCTGTTTTCCCTACTTTTCTTGATTTCAATACGTCTTATATAGGCTGTTTCTCTTGGTGAGCTTTCCTCATGTTCTGACCGAGATGTTTCAATTGTCTCGTTCTGACTGTAAGTATACATTTACCTGTAGTTCCTATTTTCATAAAAAAACAAAAAAAAACAAAAAACTTCCTTCTTGCCCACGTGCTCTGTGAATGGTATACATTGAAATTGTCGATAGAATTAAATCGCTGCCTGTTAAAGCCTTGTTGTCTTCAGTGAAGAGATTGTCTAGCACTTACTATATAAAAGATTAGATATTATGTAGTAGTTCAGTTTTCTTTTCTTTTGTTTCTAAAGGCATTTTCTTCTCTCTTAATACATTGCTTATTTTCTGGAAGGCAAGAGAAGATTATCCAGCATTCACTGTCATAAATGAGATGAGATATTAAATAGCAGTTCAGCACTTTTTGTTCTAATGACATTTTCCTTTCTCTTAATACTTTGCTTAGTTTCTAGAAGGCAATATGAGATTGTCCAGCATTCACTACCATATATGAGATGAGATATTAAATAGCAGTTCAATACTTTTTGATTCTAATGACATTTTCCTTTCTCTTAATACTTTGCTTAGTCTCTGGAAGACATGATGAGATTGTCCAGCATCCACTGCCATATATGAGATGAGATGTTAAATAGCAGTTCAGCACTTTTTATTTCTAATGACATCCCCTCTCTCTCTCTCTCTCTCTCTCTCTCTCTCTCTCTCTCTCTCTCTCTCTCTCTTAATACCTTGCTTAGTTTCTGGAAGGCATGATGAGATTGTCCACCATTCACTGACATAGATGAGATGAGATATTAAATAGCAGTTCAGCACTTTTTGTTCTAATGACATTTTCCGTTCTCTTAATACTTTGCTTAGTTTCTGGAAGACATGATGAGATTGTCCAGCATCCACTGCCATATATGAGATGAGATGTTAAATAGCAGTTCAGTACTTTTTGTTTCAAATGACATTTTCCTCTCTCTTAATACCTTGCTTAGTTTCTGGAAGGCATAGGGAGATTGTCCGGCATTCAATGCCAGATACTAGACTAGAAGGTTTAAATTAGAAGGCCATTTGTGTGGGTAGGGGTGGAAGATAACGATTAACACTACCCTAGGTTAAAATTGTAGTAATAAGAGAAACGTCCTCTTGGGAGTCAGTTCCACGGGGAAGTGGTTCGCAGGAAGAAGCTGCTCAAGTGGAACTTACTTCTCACTGATGGAAGATGGGGGGGGTTGCTACTATGTAAGTGGCGTGATGTGTTCTTACCCTGAAGGTTTGCCTTGGCGAGACCAGGGAATACAGTTCGCCCGAGCACCTTCCGTAGAAGTGGCGGTAGATCAGCCAAGGCATCTTTTCACCATTTCTGCATTTCTTCGGATTTCTGTGTCACACTTCCCACCGTCTGTTACTGCCTTACCCCGGTAGTTAAATTTCTGTACGTGTCTGGTTCGTACGTTCCCGGTGCATAGCCCGCAGATTTGGCGGTCTTTTTTTTTTTTTTTTTTTTGGTACAACACTTACTAATATCGGATGCTATTTAAAGCTCTGAGTGGACAATTCTTAAAAATAATTGCTTGCCTGCAACTGGGGACAGTACTTGTTCGAATCAGTCGTTTGGTTCTCTAGGAAAAATACAAGTTTATTAGAGCGGAATCCTTTCTACTGCTATCATATAAATACAAAATCCACACGTTTTCATTCTTAATCTAAAATGTGAAACTTTTAATCGATAAACATATTAAAATTGTGCTTAAAACTCAACTAAATCATGAAATTTAAATGCAACCACTTTCGTAGTACGAACAATAATTATAATATTTTACTCTGCTGTTTTGTATCGAGCAATGTTTATAAAAAAATAAAAATAATTGCTAAGGACACCAGATTGTAAAAATCTGTTCTTTCTTATAATTAAAATATATACGTGTGCGTCTGTATATATATATATATATATATATACACACACACACACATATATATATATATATGATCGAAATAAAAGTATAAAATTTAATATTACAAGACATATTAAAACAATATTAAATCATAAAAAAAAACAAAAAAAAAAAAACTCAACAACAAGGGGAGGGGGGGAAGCAACCGGTTTCGCTCCCGTTCGTTCAGGCTTCCACGGGAGATTCAATATTAAAACAGAGAAATATACAATGTGAATAGGTGGAAAAAAAAAAAAAAAAAATTACGCATATATATATATATGTTTGTATATTTTTTTTTTTCCACCTAAAACTGGTTGCTTCCCCCCCCCTTGTTGTTGAGTTTTTTTTTTTGTTTTTTTTTATTATTTAATATTGTTTTAATATGTCTTGTAATATTAAATTTTATACTTTTATTTCGATCATTAAATTTTGTACCTACAAAAATATCTTCAAATATATATATATATATATATGGTCATCCACAGACAGAGACAAACTGTTTCGCTGTATCACAGCTTATCAGTGTGGCTTGATTTGAAATTACAACCATTCACTGTATCGGAAATGATTTATAGATGGGGATGAAGCCAATGAAAGCAATAATTGTTCAGAAAGTGTCTAACGCTTGGTCCATTCTGGCAACGAATCAGATAAACAATTGGAAGTTTATATATATATATATATATATATATATATATATATATATATATATATATATATCTTATTATATATACATATAATATATGTTAAATGTACATATCATATATAAATATTAAATATACATATTATACATACATATTATATATATATATTATATACATTATATTTATATTACATGTCATATATATATATCATACATACATATATATATATATATTAAGAAATGGACAAAGTCCGACAATTTATTTATTAAAGACATTTTTATGTTTAACGTTCTTTTTTATAGATACAAGTATTTAAGTAAATGCTCTGTTTATAATAAACAGTATTAAATAACATTTACCGGCCTGAATGTCCGAGAAATTGTCATAGAAAATATTTGTCCTTTGACAGGATTCGAACCTGCATCCTATACGGAACCGTCATTTACGCTGACGTGCCTAACCTCTCGGCCACTATATAATACTAAATAATTGTTTGTACGGAAAGTAAGGACCTACGTACATCAAATTGTCTTTAAATTACGTGGCGGCAGAAGAATTATCGTTGAACTTTTAAAAGGTAAGCTTAAATATTACTTCAAAATGCAGCGATCGATTTTGAGTTCTTCTGTAGTTTAGTATTGCCTGTCGCATACGGCAGCACTATGCCCCACAAGAGAGGGCCAAATTACAACCGAAAATGCCAAGGCTGCAGCGAGCAAAAGAAAGTCCCTTGATATTGAGAATCAAATCAAATGGCAGTCAGGAGAGATTCCAATGCGGACAATGCGCAAAGACATAGGGACTCTCAAACTCCAGAACAAGGCGAAGGCCCAATCAAGAGCCCTCCACGTGAACTAGCTTAAATGCCGCCTAACAAAGCGGCTACTAAGCTAGAAATTAATAACATATATATATATATATATATATATATATATATATATATATATATATATATATTATACATACATATTATACATATATATACATATATATATATATATATATATATATATATATATATATATTATACATATATACACACATATATATATATATTATACATACATATTATATATATATATATTATATACATATGATATATATTATATATAAATATATATTATATATATATATATTATACATATATATAAAATTATATATGGATATACATATATATTATTTTATACATATTATATATATACATATATATTCTATATATATTATAAATACATATTATACTTATATAATATACATATATATAAATATATACATATATATATATACATATATATACGTAGATATATTGTATATACATATTTATATAGTATATATACATATATATTATATATTTATATACATATTATATAGATATTATATATATGTACTTATATATACATATTATATATATACACGTATATTATATATATTTTATATACATATTATATATTATATGTACATATATATATATATACACGTATATTATATATATATATTATATAAATATATATAACACGTATATTATATGTATTTAATATACATATTCTGTATATAGATATGCGCAGACTGAGATAGATAGATAGATAGATAGATAGATAGATAGATAGATAGATAGATAGATAGATATGAACATTCTTAAATCGGTATTCAACATCGTCTGAAGTTATATATTGATTGTTTGTTTAACCCCTGTTAACCGATCATCAAATAACGTTCAATAATCGATTAATAACGACCGATTTGCCCAACAAATACGACATCAACTCCGCAGACGAAATTAATTGAAATCTTCACTTGACTGAAAATCTATTTTCTTTTTCATGCGTTAATCCCCACTGTCGATGGCGACACCGTTAATCCTCTTAGGATTCGTATTAAAAAATACGACGGGGCGGGCGATATCCCTGGGCAATGTATAATATTATGGGTTATAGGCACGCTCCTATGATTAATACTGTCTTTTTTTTTCCGTGCTTAATAAACGCCTATAATTAACAGAGGATTTTACGGTGGGCATTAATAGTTTCGTAATACAGGGTGCATCAAAAATAATTTCCCACATATACCAAACAGAAATACCATGTATTCATCTAGCTCATGCCTTACCATTATATGGGAGGTATTTCTGGGACACACATTATATATATATATATATATATATATATATATATATATATATATATAATATATATATATAAATAATATATATATATTAATATAATAATAATAGATATATATATAAAATATATATATATATAAAATATATATATATATATATATAAAATATATAATATGCATATATATATATATAATGTATATAATATATATGTAAAATATATAATATGTATATAATATATATATATATATATATATATATATATATATCTACATAAGATATTTATCTCTATATATATATCTACAAATATATATATCTACATAAGATATATATCTCCATATCTATCTATATCTATATATATATATATATATATATATATATATATATATCTATATCTATACATATATATATATATATATATATATATATATATATATATATATATATATATATATATATATATATATATTTATATGATAGTTATATAATTTTTAGAGAAGAATTAAAACTTTGTTACATACAATTGTATTGTCCGTTTTTTTTTTGTTAGAAAAATAATTTGTTTTTTTTCTTTTTTATAAACTTTTTAAAAAATTTTAAACAAATTATATTTCTAAGACAAAAACACCTGACAAACGCAATTGTAAGTAAGAGTTTTAATTCTTCTCTGTAGAAATTCATATATTATAAACAAATGTCACTATATTAAATATTAGTTGCCTTTTTTTCCAATCCTCATTTTAATCTGCACAATAAGTTTTTGTACAAAATCTTTGTAACAATTTTTTTTTACCTATATATATATATATAGCCGAAACTGCCCACATATGTTTATATATGTATGAGTCCCGACGGACGACCAAGTATGTATATGTGTCTGCACAAATCGATGTTTGCGTTAGTACGATGAATGACAAAACGACGAAATTTCCCCACCACTTCCACAATAACACCAATACACGCAATCTACATAAACCCAAATTTTTTAAAACACTAATCAGTTTGTCTGACGATCGCTAAAGCGTGAAACCCAGGGTCAAAATTCACATCTATCCAAATTTATATATATATATATATATATATATATATATATATATATATATATATATATATATATATATATACAGCGAGAGGTAAGTAGTTTCTAAGGAATCAATGGATTTTTTAGCCGACGTTATTTTCTGCTACTACATATTTCCGTATTCTGTAGACGCGTGTTTTTTTTTTTTTGTTTTTTTTTTTTAAAGCAGTTTCCTCTACCGGCCTGTGTAGTCGAGAGACAGTCCCACTATATAGGAAAAACCACCGTCTGGTCCGGTATATTTTAGACTGCCCAGTCACAGAGAGCACAACGAATAGTCTAAACAATGTTCAATTACTCTTTTGAGGATTGCCTATTTCATATTCGAATTTCCTCGAAATTATATATATATATATATATATATATATATATATATATATATATATATATATGTATATATATATATATATCCGAGTAAAAGATTGGTGCAGATGGAATAAATTCAATAACAAAAAAAATATTATTCTTAAAAAGAGTGCTCAATACAGAGTAGAGAAAATATTATTTATTAAAGATTATAACATAAACATGTCATAACATCACTACAAATATAGTCATTTTGTTTCAACACATCTGGTGTCTTATCGAGTGCTAGTGTTGAATGTAGAACCTACATTAATATACATATATATATATATATATATATATATATATATATATATATATATATATATATTAATGTAGGTTAAAAGAAAAAAAAACAGACCACTTTAAGGTTCCTTTAGTTATAATTTATTTCACCAGAGATTTTTTTTTCTCTGGATCTTCAGGCCTCACATTCAAAGTTGAAAAAAATGAATTTAAAATTTACACTTTTGAAGGGCAGTATTGAGCATATATAAGGTGAAATATATATATATATATATATATATATATATATATATATATATATATATATATATATATTATTATAGGAAATTACATATGTTCGAATGTAGTGTCCTATAATAAAGAATACTGCTCTACTATTTTATTGGGCCCTATCTTAAAATAAAGTTGTGAACGTTTGAATTTATATTTGATTAGTTCTCATTTAATTTATATATATATATATATATATATATATATATATATATATATATATATATAGAATATTAGTGGAAAATATACATACATATGCAAAATATATAAATACCCATACATGTATATTTTTAGAAAAAAAAAAAAAATTCTAAGAGGAAGAATCCAGGTAGAACTCAATGTCTAGGACAGAGTAAGGATATAGTAAACTCCTCATACTTACACTTTCTCTAAATTCTGTTTTTATTTCCAGAGTTGGGTTTTTTTCTGTTTTCTTTTTGAATTTCTAGGTCTGATGAATTGGATCGTATTTACGATTCCTATGGAATAAATTATGACCATGGAATATTAGTGTTTAAGCCTTTTTACTATATATATATATATATATATATATATAAAACTTAACCCTCTCTTAGTACCTTGAGGTGTTTGAAAACGCCACAAAATGTTCTTCTTTAATATTTACCAAGTCTCAACATCAGTCATTTACCTACCTCCGTAAAGTTGCATACTGTTCGGATGAGCTCTTTGCTATTGTAGCTAGACTTCATGAATTTAAGCGCAGTACTAGATTGGCAGCTAGGTCTCATCGATTTACAGTTGAACTGACCATATGCAACCGTATTTCTAAGCTAACAGTTTCTTTTCTCGCACTTCTTGCTTGTGGAGCTCGCTTCCGGTCCCACGCTTTCCAGTCAAGTTTGATCTTCACAAATTTAAATGCAATGTCAATCGTTATCTCCTGTCTTCCTGATTACTCTTCTATTGTTCTCGCTTTTTCATAATGTTTTCTGTTTTCTAATTCTTTCACACCCAGTAACCCTCTTGTATCTTAGTGTCTTTATTGCCTTACTTGGGGTAAATTCGATTAAAAAAATTAGTGGCTAGTCGAATTTTCATGATCAGTCTGAGTACTTCTGTCAAATAACTACAAGAATTTTTTTTTTTTTTAGTCAACCTATTTGTGGAAATAACAAGCACCTGACTATAAACTAATGTTGCTATATCAAATTCTGCTGAATATAAAATGGGGGATCGATTTTCTATTGTAATTAACTACTAAAGTGATCCCCCGTATATATTACTACATATTAATATAATAATTGGAAAATAGTTTTTTTTTTTAACCTTTTGTTAATAGTACCCTGGGGCATTTGAAGACCCCACAAAATTTTTCCTCTTATTATTTAGCAAGTGGCAAGTCAAATTTTCATGATCAATCTTTCTAAATATCTCTGTCAAATAAGTACAAGTAATTTTCTGGTTTTAGTCATCATAATTGCGTGTGTTATAAGCACATGACTATTGGCCATAGACTAATACTAATAAAAAAAAATTACTGGCCCTAAAATGGGGGATCGACTTTCTATTGTCATTAAGTAATAAATTGATCCCCCATATCAATAATAATATTTATTAAAACCTTCCGTTAATGAAAACCCCGACAAAATGTTTTCCCTTAATATCTAACAAGCAAAAAGTCAAATTTTCCTGACAAGTCATGTAGCGGAATTGTTAATCAGAGAGCCGAGTTCTAATTTCAGTTGAGTTCGTTAAATTCACTTACGCGCAAGTACCCTTAGAAAAGGTATGAATCCGCCTTTTCCCCCAGCTATGGATTAATTAGTAAGATTTGTATCACGACATCATTCTAAAAAAAAAAATTCTTACATTCTCTAAAAATATTTTCTGGCTTTAAATAACCTGCAAAGGGTTGATAATCTGTAGAAAAACGAAGCAATCAATCTACAAGGAGTTTATAGGTTTAAGTCAGAATGTTTTTTAGGAATTAAAAGCAGTTTTATTCGTTTACTAAAAAATAAAATGAAATCTATTTGTTTTATTTGAAATGTGCAAATAATTTTTTTTAATATTTGCTTTTTGATACAATTATTCAAAATCGAATAAAGGCGTTAGTTAGATCCAGTGACAAGAGCCAAAGAGTGTGAGTTCAATACCCAGTTAAGGCAGTGGAGAACTTGGAGAGGGGAATTAACATGAGATAACTGACATCCATTAAAGATGTCACGTGGAACCAGAACAGTCTACCCCAGTGAACGAAATAAAGGGTTTAGTGCGACATTCCAACCACCTGAAGAAGGTCGGAGCGTACAACGGCCGAAACGTTGTAATAATAAATATGGCGACAAAGTTGAGGACAATAGTCCGAATAATGTAAATAGATTACAAGCAGTTTTTAATGTTTACTGGAAATGGAATATTTTTGCATAATTGAATTTTTTCGAATTTACAAATTCAGTTTTTCATGTTGACCTTTTATTTCAATTTTTCCAGATTGAATCTGTTTTTTTTGGGGGGTTTTTTTATCTTAAAAAAGAATAATTAAATAACATTCACGACATTAGAAAGAAGATTTAGACCTAGGAGCTTTTGTTAATTCACTCCAAATAATGTAAATTTATTTATTGTAAATATTAATTTATCCCAAGAAATTATTTCAAAGTTCGTTTATTTTCTTTTTTTTTTTTTCTTTTTTTTTATTAAATATTTTTTTTTTTTTTTTTGGTACTCTCTTGAAATTCTAAATTTTAAATCAAAATCTGTTTAGCTTGCCTCGAAACAACTCCAACCCTCAGAATGAAAAATTATCAAAAATTAGGGAGTTATTCATATTTCATGAGTGCGGATGATATTCCAGGTACTTACAGAGAATTTTTTTTTTTTTTTTTTTAAGAATTTAGACCCCCGCAAAAAAAAGATAAAAATCAATCTATTTAATGGGATGAGCGCGAATGAAGACCCCACACTTAGAAGTAGCGCACTCGAGTCACCCACATTTTGGGGCGATCGCAGAGGTCAATCCAACCGGAGTGCAATGGAAGGGCTTCGCTCTGGGAGAATTTGGTGTGAATTTTAGTAAATATAAATTTTTTTCACTTGGGTGGGGGGGAATTGACAGAAACGGTTTTAGAACATTTTAAACGCGGTGATTAAAAAAGTCCCCCCTAATACCTATGCTGTAGCAATGCCCCACCTAACTAATGAAAGATTAATGATTACCAACTCGATCGCGAATTAACAGTTCACAAAACACGGCTGCTTCTAAACGTAATCCACTTTGGGGTTAAAATTATGGGGTTTGAAAAACAGGCGACAGAAAATGTGTTTATACAAATATTGGGTACCGCTTTAACGTGTGTCCTACCAATCAGTTTCTATTTTTGCGTGCATCCTACCCTAGTGGAGTAATGGCTAGCGGCTCGGATTGAGGAATCGGAGAGCCGAGTTCGAATTCCAGTTGTAATCCATTATATTCACTTACGTGCTAATACCCTTGGGAAAGGTATAAATCCTCTTCTTCTCCTGCCGCAGCGATGGGTAAATAGCAGGACAGACTGCAGAAACAAATAGCAACCTACTAATATAAAAACTGGGGAAAAAAAACTGCCTCGTCAGTCATGTATCGAAAGGTACATGATCGCCTAAGTGTGTATCACGTATGGCACATAACTAACTGACTTTTTGGAAAGGCATGAATCCTCTTCTTCACTTCTCAGCTATGGGTAAATGTCAGTACAGACTGGGTTCTATAACCTTGGATGGCAACTGGTCTATCGCAGAAAGAAAGGCAACCTACTGCGGGGGAAAAATCTGCCTCGTCAGTCATGTATCGAAAGATACATGATCGCCTAAGCGTGTATCACGCATGGCACACAACTGACTGAAATTCACTTATCTGCTAATACCCTTTGAAAAGGTATGAATCCTCTTCTTCTCCCCCCACCAACTATGGGTAAATAGCAGGACAGACCGGGTTCTATAGCCTTGGATGGCAACTGGTCTATCGCAGAAAGAAATGACAACCTACTTATTTTATTTTGGTTTTATTAATGCCCTCTTCTACACGCTTTCTAATCGTTCGAATTCCTGTCTTTTAGCAAAACTCGAACTGCTCCAAGTGCTCAAATAATGATGGGTACTACTGTCACCTTCATATGCCAGATTATTTTTTTCTAGTTTACGAGCAAGATGCATATATTTGTCCAGTTTATTACACACACACACACACACACACTCTCTCTCTCTCAACTTGGCTTTTGGGGTCTGGAAAATCGTTATTGTAGTGCGTGCGTGTTTTCAGATATTTTTTTTTTAATATATTTTTGTTTTGTTTATTTTCTGCTAAAACATAAAAAATTTTTCAAGAAATAAATTTTTAAAAATTGCTAAAATAAATATTTATTTAATGGGAGAAGCATCCAAGTAAGTTTTTCGGAATTTCATTTAAAAATGTTCTTTTACTTAAATGTAGAACTAAAAATTAATGTAGTTATTTGTTTTTATTTTATTCTTTTTTCCAGTTATGGACCGAAGTGACGAACTCGGAATTCCTCGAGAATCCAAGTGTTACCATTTTTCTTGTAGAAATCTTTGAGCAAATTGTGAGTCTTTCAAGAGAAGTTTCGTTTTCAAGCCTAGCTTCCGAAATTAACCGAATTGAACCGTAATTATCCGAACTGGAAGGGGAAAAAAACACTTAGTACTTTTAGCTTTCAAAGGGAAAAAAAATGTACAATATGAACTTCAAAAACATAACTAAACAAAAACGAAAAAGAAAAATGAACCACACGACAAAATAAGAAAGAAAGTACTAAGTAAAAAAAAACACTCTAAAAGCGTATTTTTACTGAATAAACTAATTTACAATAAAAACGAAAAGAAAAAAATAAAAGGTGCTAAGACAGATACATAAAATAAAAACCACAGCAGAAAGCAATAAATAAATAAACTTAATTTACCTAAAATAAAAGGTAAATAATCATATATATATATATATATATATATATATATATATATATATATATACACACACACATACTGTGAACGGCTTTCTGGTGCCTGAAGTTGTGACCCAATACATTACCAAATCTACGTGCCCCACTTGGATTGTCTCAAAATAGTTTTCAGGCATTTTCCCGTTGGCACCAAACAGACTTTATATATAGTAGCTTTTTGAGCGTATCGAAATATCAGCATGGTTCGTAAAATTATACGCCAAGGATCGGGCCCACAACTGTTTTACGTCTTGTTCATTCGCTGAAGTTGTGTGAATAACAGTATTCTTAGAAGGGTTCAGCGAAGCAAACGATCATCGCTTTACAAAATAACAGTTAAAAAAAAATGCGAGACGCGAAACGTCACAGAGAAGAAATTAAAAATAAAATAAAAAAATAACAGTAGGGGTCAAAGAACAGGAAGTGTAACTTTTCGTTTATCGTGCCGTTCGAAGGGTTCTAAAAATAACAAATATATATATATATATAATTTACTAAACTTTTCTGAAAGCATTGCAAAAACAGAAACGTGCCCTTTCTACAGCTGGTGATAAAATTTGCGATATAACGCCATTGTTATAATAATTTCCGTTAAATTTGACTTTTATTTGAAAATTCCTTAAAAATATTTTTTAAATCAATATATTAAAAAACAAAAAAGAAATTAAAATAATATATTTTTCGAAAAAAAAATATTTTTAATTTACAAAAAAAAAAAAAGGGAAAAATTAAATTGTGATATATAAAAAAATATTAACAAAATAAGAAAAAAAAACAAAGACGGTAGTCAGATAATCATACATATCTTTTCATTCTTATTTAAAATTATTTTCCTATTAATATTATTTTTTTTTAAATAGTTTATTTTGTAAATATTCCTTGCGTACTAATTTGAGAAAGTTATTTTTTTTTTAACTTTGTTACGCAAAAATAAAGTTTGCCACAGGAATCACTTAAATCCGGAGAGTATAAGAAATCATCTTCATCTGAACGTCCAGCTTCCAAATTACGTGCGTGACGTACAAAATATAAATAAAAAAATTAAAATCTCCGGCCTATGTGGAGCAAGTTTAGTAACATTTTTCTTTTTTCTTTTTTTTTAAAAAAAATAAAGATTTGATTTAAAAATTCGAAAAAACAAAAACGGTTGATAAATTAATACGAAGAAAAAGAGAGGAAAAAAAATCAAGCTCTACTTGTTACAGTTAATTTCCTATATATACTTTCTCGACACGAAATTACCAAGACAAAGAGGTAATTGAAAAAAAAGAAAAAAAAAATAGACTTGGTTAGAGAGAGTCATTCATTTGCGCACGTATATACAGACACACACATTATATATATATATATATATATATATATATATATATATATATATAATTAAAAAAAACAAAAAAAAACAAAAAAACACAGTGTCTGGTTGATGAAAATCCGATTATTAAATGACGACAATTATTTACACTGTCCCGATCTGGAGTGAGACGAGGAAAATAAAAGCCAGGCTGACACTAAAAAATTTTCAGACTCTCTCTCTATCAAGGAGGTGGGGGTATAGCAAGCAAGAAGAGATTTGGCAAAGACGGAGGTAGAAACATCAGCAGCAGCAGCAACGAGTAAGAAAGAAAAAAAAAGCCCAAAAAATAAAAAACAAACAAAAAAGCAGTCGCTTAGTATCTTTATTTAGTGTTGCCTGGGTTTAGAAGCCCCCAAAAAACGAATCATTTCAACACACACGGAATCTATCTGCTATATCACACACCCCTAGATTGGATATTGTCGAGGCCAAGAACAGAGATGGAGACTACATCACCCGGGATTTTAACTAGACGGCATTTTACTTGGAAACACCACATCAACACTGACCAGCCCAGATCGAGAAGCGAAGACGATTTACAAATGAACAATAAAAACAATCGTTATGTCAATACCAAGCCTGAATTTGGTATGAGGGGTTGTTTTAAAGTGTTCTCTAAGGTACTGGACGCCTTCATTACTACAAACCATGCTAATATGCCCGTACAAAGTGTGCAGGCGAGAAAACGGTACTTAGATACTAGTCATCAAAGCGAGCCTAGTAGTAAACCCCACAAACGCGTCTCTTCAGAAAACACATTTCCCCTGTCTACGGCACCCTCTCAGCAATCACCATCATGTACCAACAGTCGGAGTAACCGTCATATGCCCACACTTTCTCTATATCGCGACAACCACCATCAACAACACTTCCCTTATCAACACAACAACAACAACACCAGCATTATTAATTCTTCTTCTTCTTACTACAAGTATTACTGTGATTATTTTAAAAAATTTGCCCGGCGATTCTCGGCAAAACGTCTGAGTCGGATACTGCCGAAATGGGCAAAGAATTTTCTGAGCTTCTTACTCGTGTTTCAACTGGTAGGTACTTCAATGCTTACCAGCGCGTTACCCCTACCCAAGAAAAAACCGAGCAACGAGATAAAAGGAATGGTAAGTAAAAAAAAAAATAAAATAAAATAAAAAAAATATATATATATATAATAAAAATATATACACACACACACACATGACAGTTGGAAAGCAGTCCCCTTCTAAAAAGATTTTTTTTTTTGTAAAAGCTAGTCGATTTTGTCGGAAATACAGTTTTCAAAAATTTTGGAGAAAATAAATAAATAAATACACCCCCTTCCCACTCCCATGAAAGTGAGAACAATTTTATTTTACTGTACCTTTCCATTATATATATATATATATATATATATAGTAACGTTATTTTAGTGGATGCTCGTATTTGAATAGACGCTCCGTTTATTTATTAAAGTAAACAGTATATTTATTTATTTATTTTCGTCCACCAGCCTAAGTAATAAAAACATGTCCCTTTCCTTGTATGTGCATATATATATATATATATGTGTGTGTGTGTGTATGTGTCTATATTTTATATAGTTATTTTTAGTGGATGCTCGTATTTGAATAGACGCTCCGTTTATTTATTAAACAATTTATTCATTTTCGTCTACCAGCTTAAGTAATAAAAATATGTCCCTTTTCTTGTGTGTGTGTGTGTCTATATATATGTGAGTATGTATATATGTGCGTGTGTCTATATATATGTATGTGCGTGTGTCTATATATATGTATATATATGTGCGTCGTGTGTCTATATATATGTATATATATATACGTGTGTCTATATATATGTATATATATGTGCGTGTGTCTATATATATATATATATATGCGTGTGTCTATATATATATATATATATATATATATGTGTGTGTCTATATATATGTATATATGTGTGTGTGTCTATATATGTATATATGTGTGTCTGTCTATATATATGTATATATGTGTGTGTATATATATATATATATATACACACACACACGTGTGTCTAGTGTGTGTGTATAGATAATAATAATTATTATTATTATCATTTCTTTTATTTCGGGATCCAGCTTTGTCGTAACCAACAGGTGTACTGTCGATTTAATAACGTCAATGGCTGATTAGCCTCACAATTATGATGATGAAGATGATGATGATGCCTTTAAAAATCTTACCACCTCGAATGCTCTATTTCCGACGTAGAATTAACATCTCGATATATATATATATATATATATATATATATATAAAATTCCTTTTATGTATTTTATTTTTAGTATTAACAGTTTATGCATCCACTTTGTAAACGATCGCTGACAACACAACATAATTCTTCCTTCTTTTTTTCTTTCTTTTCGTCATTTCCACCAGTCGAATTTTCCCTACCATATATCGCGCTATGTAATAATCTGCATATATTTCCATTCCATAAGCATTTTTTTCCTTTACTTTATTCGATAAAAATTATATCAGTAACCCTAACCACATCGCCTCAACGATGTTATTTAATAATATATATATACACAGACATTATATGCCTACACAGAAAATCAACACTGATTGGTGACTGTGTTTAAACGTTTTAGGGATTAGTAAAGGTCCTACCTAAAGGATTTATTTTAATCTGTAATTTCAACTCCTCGTATATATATATATATATATATATATATATATATATAATTGGTTAAAGTAAAGCGTAAAAAAAATGGGTCGCAGTGTTTATTTTTGTATGTATTTAGGTGTATCCAATGATTCGCTAAAAAGTCAGTAATGACAAAAGGTCCGAAACTTAATAAAAACAAATTTTCATCATTAAAATGTTTAAGAGGAAAGAACAAAGTATTTTTTAAATATTTTAAAAAAAATTTTTCCTTCTTTCTAACACATTCTAAATTTGGGTCAAAAATCTCGTTTTTTTTTTTTTTGTTGTTAATAATTCCTTAAGAAGACTTGTGGTCATCGCTTTTTTTTTTTTTTTTAGTGTAGCAGTTTCGTGGGGAAACCCATTAATTTGGAAATTCTTGCAAAAATCAAATAATTGTCTAATTTTAATGAAACTCTCAATTTCAAACATTTCGCAAATTGTTTTATATTACTCATATAAATAATCAATTTTTCCCCCCACAACTACTGCCAACTTTTTAAAAATCTGCTCCAAATCGTAAAATAAAAACTGGAATAAAGTATCTAAATGTCAAATTAGATTGGCTTTTATTTGCTTTTATAAATAATAAATTAAGGTCATTATTATCTGAAGAAAAAAAATATTTGTTCAGGATTTAATTTAATATATATGTGAAAACGATATATAAATTTGTATATATCTTAATCAGTTTTTTTTTGGTGGGGGTAAACTATGATAAAATGGTAGAGAAAAAAAAAAAAAATTATCAGCGACCCTACCCTCCCGAGCGTATAATGGTAAACATCACTTTTGGTCAGATGAAGCCTGAAGAAACGGAATCAGTCACACCAAAACTTTTCCCACTTTGTCATACGTACAGAAAAAACTGCCAATGAATGGGCAGTGTTTACACTTTCTATATCTACATATACAAGCATAACACACGAAGGTATATATATATATATATATATATATATATATATATATATGCTGCAGTTATTTTGTTTAAACAGGTTTTATTATATATAGAACGAACAGGGAATGTCTGTTAGTTAAGTCTTTTTTTCTTTTTTTTTCCTTTGGATGAGTTTATCTTGATGTCGTCTGGAATCTCGTAAAACAACTTGTCGATAGTGTGTGTGTGTAGTAATGTCACGAGTACTTTGTATGTCGTTGATCATTTTTCTTACGAAAACAAAAAAAAAGAAAAAAAAAAAAGAGGTCGAATGATAGCTAGTGCATTGTCTGCGGCTTCACCCACCCACTTGTGGTTGGCGAAAAACAACTTTTTACAAAATATGCAGTTAAAAAGTTCTCAATACTATTTCGAGCTTATCAGAACGTAAAATGTTAAAAAAATAAAAAATACTTCGACGGCTCAAGTTTCAGCCTTTAGATAAGCAATCTTCTGATCGGTCTATACTTTTACAAGTATGAAAAAAACATAATTTTCACAATAGAAAAGTATAGCCTGCTCTGAAGACACCTCGCCGGAAGGAAGAATCTTTAGTCACCTTTTATATTATTATGACATTTCCGGACCCAAAGAACCTTTTAAACCAGAAATCCGAAGTAATGAGCCCTTGCATACATGCTAAAAAAGTCTCTTTTAAGCTCATATGAGACTGGATAAAAAAATTTACATTTCAATTACCTTCCCCCCCCCCGATACATTTATAATACTCTTGCTTTTCTTCCTCTTCTTCTTCTCAACCTTCTATTCCCTTTCTATCACACCCAATGCCGTGCGTTTGTTTATTTATTTTTTTTAAATAATATGGCATTCATTAGGTCTTCTTAAAAAATAAAGCGTTGAGAGGTCAACTGATAAAAATCGCCTGAGGAGACCGTCAGGCTGAAACCAAGGATGCAGATTCAACTGATCTCCTAATTTTATATATATATATATATATATATATATATATATATACACACACACACACACAAATGAACATTGAAGTCAACACTCACAGCCTCTAAGTGTTGATTTCAATGTTCACTATATTACATACGCTCCATCTCTGATATTGAGCACTTTATCCCATAAATATAGCACACCTTAAAACTATATTCCTTCATATATATATATATATATATATATATATATATATATATATACACACACACACACACACACACACACACACACATACTTATTTAAATATTTACATATGCTCTATTTCTGATATTGAGCACTTTATCCCATAAATATAGCACACCTTAAAATTATATTTCTTTATATATATATATATATATATATATATATATAATTTCGTGCAGTATTACCCAATTTATTTTATTTATTTTTTGATGAATCTAGTCAAGTACGGTGTCTTGATTTAAACCTCGTACAACTTTTCTCTTTGGTGATTTAGTAGCTTAGATGTGGCACAAGGCCGCAAGTATGGAGCACTCAGTTTTGATCGAACTCATTACTCCGTCGTAATGATACTTTTCTTTTTATATAGAGCAATTTATGCTTTCAGCTCATATTTTTTTTTATCTTATGTGACCGAACCAACGTAATTTGCACCGTTCCCACAATACAGCTGTTCCTACTCTGTCCGGCATGTATTTTTTTCTCTTCCTTTTCGCTCAGATACTATTTTGTCGATGTATAATCCTAGACATTTTGAATGAAAATTAAAGGCAAAAAAGGGGTGCGTATTATACACAAATACACATTTTCAGACATTTTTTTTTTTTTAATCAGCTTAAAAAATCTCTTATTTGAAACGTTTGCAATCTTATTTGAAAGATTGCAAATACACTCAGAACAATTGGTAATAAAACCCAAAGCAGGCAGGTGTTGATAACAATTGTTCACAAAAGAAGTTATTTGATATGTCGGCCATATTTGTTTCTCTCTTCATTATTAATGAAAGGCAATGTTTTGTCTTGTTCAGATTTTTTTTTATAGTTTATTAATGTACCTAAATATAATCAGTCATATAAAACAGTAAAGTATGATGGATTAATTAACAACTTAAAATGTATTATCGGGTCTGTCTAGTTAGCAGTTTTGCCTGAAAATAAGTTTTGAAATGGAAATTACGAGAAGCACGCAATGGATAAAAAAAATCCGCTTCCTTGAAATTCTTTAAATCTCATGAAAAATTAAATATTTTAGTCAAATATATGTTCGACATTGAGATTTTAATGGATAACAGGGTACAACTTAAAAAAAAATGTATTAAATAGGGATGTCTGTACTACGAGGTTCGTAGTGCATGTCGTACGGAGGCAAGATAATGGATACTGGCTCGTATTGAAGAATCGGAGAGCCGAGTTCGAATTCCAGTCGAATCCATTACATTCACTTACGTGCTAATACCCTTGGGAAACGTAAGAGTCCTCTTCTATCACCCAACAACCAGCTATGTGTAATTAGTAGGACAGACCGGGTTCTATAGCCTTCTACCGCAGAAAGAAATGGCAACCTACTGCGGGGGAAAAAATCTACCTCGTCATTCATGTATCGAAAGATACATGATCGCCTATTGGTGTATCACGCATGACACATAACTGACTGAAATTACGTGCTAATACCCTTGGGGAAAGATATGAATCTTCTTCTTCTCCCCCTAGCTATGGATAAATAGTAGGACAGACCAGGTTCTATAGCCTTGGATGGCAACTGGTCTACCACAGAAAGAAATGGCAACCTACTGTGAGGGAAAAAAATCTGCCTCGTCAGTCATGTATCGAAAGTTATGCGCCTCAGCGTGTATCACGCATGACACATAACTGACTGACTTCATGGCGTATTATACACAAGAAAATACGGTAATTCGCCATAGCAGGAAACTGAATTACGCCAACCTAAACAAGGTTAACCTCTTTACCTAAAAAAAAAATCAACACCCGAAATTCTTGCTTGGAAATTTTTAAACCACCTTCCGCGCGGTTGTGGGATGTGACGTAAGGTCAGTTTAACGTAGGTTTCCCCATACGTGGGCATATAAGCCAAAGGCAAAAATTGTCCAGTCCCTGCACCAGTCATCTCTCTTTAATGTAATGCGGGAATTACTACAGCGGAATCGGAATTCCCGTACCTAAGCGTGTCTTGGAGATGAAGAAAGAACAAGACACATACTACTGGGTGGCCCGAAAGTCTTGTTACTCATACATAATATAATTTTCGATTTCAACGCTCTGTTGGGTATTATTATCAAGGAGAGAGTTTCCCATGAACGATACCAGAATACCCATCAGTTGAAGGACGCGTTCGGAGAGCCTTTGCAGCAATCAACAAAGCACAGCTTCGTAAAATATCACACAGGACACGGCGCCGCAACATTTTGCGCCAAGAAAATAATGGTTGTTCATACAGACTTTGTTGATGTGTGACAGCGTCAATGAAAGTGAATGAACTGAATCCAGTACACGAGCTTTGTATTACTGTATGACTTGTTCTTCTATTGGTCACATTACTTTTTGATAGGGGGTGACAAAACATTCGGACCGCCACTTTGATTCTAGTTCAAAAAAAAAATGAAGACTGTGTTTCGCCAACTTTATAATTACTTTCCCTAAGAAACAACATACAAAATTCTTACTTCGATTTCTTTCCGAATACTGAATTATATTTTTATAGTATTTTTTTTTGTTAAAGACCGTTTTGTGTTCATAGCATTTGTTTACATGGGTGAACCAATGTCGTTTGCACAGTTCCCAACTTGTAATTGTTCCTACCCAGTCTTGCCCGTTTTTTTTTTTTTGGTTTTTTTTTTTTTTTGTCACTTTCGTTGATTCAAATCTTCATACGCCATGACTAACTTAATTCGTTTCCCGGTCGGCTTTTTACAATCTTGTAACAGACAGAATTGTCGCTAATATTCTTTTCTTTGAATGAAATAATTTAATTCGGAGTTTTTCTTCGCGCATGGTCTCTTTCTTATCATTGTCGTTTAGGAAACTTAATTCGGTTGTTTCATGTAAATAAAATAAGCTGGCGACGATTCAATTGTTTACGTCAAATAAAAAAGCGTGCTCGATAAATGGTAGTCGTAGCCTGAAATTTCTCACGATTCTAGAGCAATGGCGTTCACTCGACTCTGTATTGCCGCCAGTCAGTTATGTGCCAT
>CAHIKZ030001226.1:452500-472500 GCA_903632075.3 Acanthosepion pharaonis
GATTCAGGGTGGGGACATCAGACCCTTGCACCCGCCCTGAATAGATATATTATTTTCCGATTTCAAACTATTTATATTCTTCGACGAATAGCATTATTGCCAGTATCCTATAGCGATTTACTAAGCGTAGATATGGCACAAGGTCAAAAACATGGGGCGCCCAGTGAGGATCGAACTCACTATTCGTATCTTTTTTAGCGAGACAAGTTTACTAACCATAGCATCACGCAGAGGTGCCCTAAGGTGTAGTAGCGTAGATGGGGTGGGGCGTATCATAGATTCAGGGTGGGGACATCAGACCCTTATACCGGCCCTGAATAGATATATTATTTTCCGATCTCAACTATTCTATTCTTTGACGAATAGCATTATTGTCATTATCTTATAGCGATTTACTAAGCATAGATATGGCACAAGACGAAAGTATGGGGTACCCAGTGAGGATCGAACTCACTATTCGGTCGTAATTGATCAAACGAGACACGTTGGGGTTGCCCTGGAATGGTCTTTTATGACAGGTCTCTAATTTCGATTTAGATACATTTGTATTTATTTACAATTTTTCTAGTTGAATTGTTCACCTATATTGCATATGAACCATTATTGTACATAATTGGGTTACAATAAAATTTGTATTTTATATGAATATAACCTTATAAAAATTGAGATGTAACAGAGTGTGGTGGGGTCTGTATCATAGATTTGGGGTGGGTGGGTACGTGACTCTTGAATCGGTGCTGAATATAAATACAGTGTCAAATCGATTCCTGACTTTTTAAAAGGTTATCTGCACTTAATTTTTTATCTACAAATGTCAAGTTTAAAAGTTATGCTTAGCAATTGGTTTTTTTTTTTTTTTTTTTTTTTTTTTTAGCTTTTAAATTTTAAAAAAACTTTTTCGGTTGTTTTGTTTCTTTTTTTTTAGGAGTAAGTTGCACAGATACTAGAGGAATGATAATAATTCTTTATCTTAAACGAAGAACAAGCTAGTATACACGTTTTATTTCTGAGACGAGGTGTTATGTACACTATTTACATTATTCGGACTATTGTCCTCATCTTTGTCGCCATATTTATTACAACGTTTCGGCCCTTGAGTATCTGTCTCTATTACTGAGATATGGTATTATCTACGCTATTTACATTATTCGGACTATTGTCCTCATCTTTGTCGCCATATTTATCACAACGTTTCACATGGCACAGTGGATAAAGGCGTTGGTTAGATCCAGTGACAGGACCCAAAGAGTATGAGTTCAATACCTGGTTAAGGCGGTGGAGAACTTGGAGAGGGGAATTAACAGGCGATAACTGATAACTGACATCCATTAGACATGGCACGTGGAACTAGAACATTCTACTCCAGCGAGCGAAATTCAGTTCGACACCTGAAGAAAGCCGGAGCGTACAACGGCAGAAAACGTTGTAGTGTGATGTCCCAAAATGCACATCACCGAACTGTGACGGTGCTCCTCCGTTGTCGTAGGTCTACTTGCGGGCATTTGGTTCTCATCGGCGAGAGTGCGAGTTCGAACCTCCCTCGACCCTTGAAACAGGGAGATAACCGTCTCTGTGCAATTCTGTCGGCAGTGAAGACATTTCCGTACACTTCACAAAGAAGCGTTGTCACCTTGATTAAAAAGCAATGACCGTCAGATTGTTTTGAGGCGAAGTAATGGATAGCGGCTCGGATTGAGGAATCGGAGAGCCGAGTTCGATTTCCATTCGAATCCATTACATTCACTTACATGCTAATACACTTGGGAAAGGTATGAGTCCTCTTTCTCTCCCCGGCTATGGATAAATAGATCTATAGCCTTGGATGGCAATTGGTCTACTGCGGAAAAAAATCTGCCTCGTCAGTTATGTATCGAAAGATACATGATCGCCTAAGTGTGTATCACGCACGGCACATAACGGACTGACCTTCTAATACTCTTGGGAAAGGTATGACTTCTTTCATTATCCCCTCCCCAGCTATGGGTAAATAGCAGGACAGACCGGGTTCTATAAACTTAGATGGCAACTGGTCTACAGCAGAAAGAAATGGCAACCTACTGCGGGAAAAAATCTGCCTTGTCAGTAATGTATCGAAAGATACATGATCGCCTAAGCGTGTATCACACATGGCACATAACTGACTGACTTGGTTTGTTTTACGCCATATCAACACCTCAAGTGTTTATTTAACGCCGACAAAATTTTTATTGCTGGTAATATTTTCCTCAAAAATGTATTGCTGGTAATATTTATTTTCTTAAAAAATGTATTGATGGTAATAATTTTTCTTTCAAAAAATTTATTGCTGGTATCAAAATCTGTTTTATTTTTTTTTAGACTTTCATAATGTTTTGACCCCAGTTTTGGGGGTTAACTATTTGCTCATAGTTGGGGCCCTAACTGGTGCCACCACCCCTGATCAGGGTAGACCTGGGAACACCAACAATTATGAGGTGGTTCTACGCTTCTCAAAACCTCCTGATCAGACGTTGGTTCGCTGTTGGACGTAGTTTATCGTCTTACCCAGGTCGCGGATTGTAGTTTATCGTCGTACCCAGGACGATTATTTTATGGGTTTCGTGCTTAGGTGGGTGCTTTGTAGATCACAAACTAACCAAATGCAGACCATTGCAATTTGTCGTTCTTGTGTTGGATGAGTGCTTCCATCGTTGGTTGTGGAGTATATACTGGGCAATATATCGAACTGAAGTGGTAAATTAACGAATGTGATTATAATGAAACATTGTTCTTTTTAAATCGTCCATCAAAGTTCATAAAACTGTTTTCAAAACAACTTTGAGCTTTGCATAATGCCGACAGCTTAGATTTATAAATCTAATTAATGATCCCCGCCTCGTAATTACACTATGACTGAATTATTTCTATGGAAAATATCCCCCACCCCATCCCAAGCTTAACTACACTGATTGTTTTTTCCTCTTTCGGTAACTCGACGTTTTGCTGACTGCATGATGGTCACAATTCCAGGTCGAAATTGTTTTCTTCATTTAAAATACATTTAGAAAATATATTCAGTTTAAATACAGAAAAAGTGGTAAAAATGACTTCAAACGGGCGGCCTATACACTTTTTCCTGTTACCCAGGGGTTATTGCCAGACGAAAAGCGAATTTATCTCTCACGATACAGATCTCCTTTCCATTTTATTCAAACTGTGTGCGCGTTTATATTTTATTTCAATGACAGGCTTAATATTTTTTTTTTAAAAAAAAGCTTTGAAAATAATTTTATTTATAACCGAACAATTTTTGAAAATCTAAATAACATTTTATCATTATCTAACTTTTTTTCTTTTAGGGTTTTTTTTTTTTTTTTTGCTTGTCTCCAAATTTATTTTATGGTTCAGTTCAGGGTAGGGATTGTCCAGACCGAGTAGGCGAGGAATGTATTTATTCTAATGCCTTATGTCAAAATTGGTCAAATTTAGTCTGCGTATAACTGTGGATACATTAAATGCTTAACAAGCTTGTGTAAGGCCGAGTAGCTAGAAGGTTAACATTCCGAGCATGCGACCCGAGTTCGAATCTCACTATGGTCGATTTGTCAAGTATGTGACGTCTTGATATTATCGGCCCGAGGTGGTTTTCCCAGTGTGCGGCACCGTTGAAAAGTGCCCGAAAACAATACCTCGTGATGAACCAAGTCTTGTAAGTGAAACTAGGTAAACGAAACTGCGTCGGTGGTTGTGCTAACATGCAGCCACAAGTCATCGTGACCGAGGGTATGAGTGTACCGATTCCAGAACTAAGGTCCTATCAGGATAGTTACAATGTAAGCGACGGGTTGTCTCTGCGAGTGCTGTAAAAATACAAATGTAGTAAGTAGGCGTCTACAGTAGGGATTATTAGCTAGTCACACTATCAGTCGGGGGACTAGGAAGCGAATGGCCAGTTATTATTTCAATGACAGGCCTAACATTTGAAAAAAAAATAGGCTTTGAAAATAATTTTATTTAGAACCATTGTATTGGTGGTAATAATTTTTCCTTCAAAAAATGTATTGCTGGTATCAAAACCTGTTTTTAGACTTTCATAATGTTTTGACCCCAGCTTGGGGGGTTAACTATTTGCTCATAGTTGGTCCCCTAACAGGTGTTAGGGGAGGGCGAAATTAATGTGTTTGTTGTTTTGTTTTTTTTTCTAAAGGGATTTGTGGGTGGCTAGACGAGACTAGAATGTGATTTTATTTTTCACATTGATATATGATACACAATATGCTCATCCCCCTAAAAGTAGTTTGCCTCTTTAAAAAAAATCCTTTAAGTGTTACGTTTTTTAGGGTTTTTTTGAGGGGGGGGTTCCCATTTTCTCTGACTATGACTCCTCTTGAATAAAATAAGTAAATAAAATAGAAAATATAAATTGTTCTTCTGTTTGGACGACCAGCTGAGACTGATAAATAAGATACAAACGAAGATGGAGGAACAAACATGTACACGCATGAGATCTCGCGATAACGGGACTCTGGTCTCTTCTTTTTTTTTTTTTTTTTTTCCTTCCAGAAAATTTCCCAGAATACCTCGTGTTACCTGAACAATGACACCCATACAACAAAGTGTAACCGTTTTCAATTCACGCTAAAAGTGTATTTCTCGTAGACTGAGGTAACATTTAATGATGTTTACTTGTATAGGTTTATTTATCTAATTATTTAATTTGTGTGCGTCTCTAGACTATCGCGAATAGTCTTATACATACATTTAGAGATTATTATATCGGCAAAGAAAATTTATATGCTTGTTGTGAAAAAAATAAAAACAATGTCAGACTTTTCAAAAGGGAATTAAAAGAAAATGCCCTCAAAATATAACAAACTTAAAATAAACGTTACTCGTACTACCACAGATTAACACAGACATCACGAAAGCTTCCTTGTAGGCCATTTTGGTGCTAATGATGCATTCCAGGCCCCCCGGAGATTCCAACTCCGAAACTACACTACCCCGTTGATCTAGGAGGTTTCGTGTGTCGTCCGGGTGTGTTTGCAACGCAGACTAGAGACGAATATTTATTGTATGAAATACACAACTGTGGCGCATGGCCTAAAAAAAAGGGGAGGGGTTAAGGATGGTCGACACTATGTTATCCTATACGTAGCTAATCCGATTCACGACCCATTCACTCATTACAATTTTCGCATTCACCATAAAAACTCGTCCGTCACCAATCAATCCTCTATACACCACAATACCGCATCCTCTCAAGGGGGGACCTACAAAACGCGCCCCTATACCATAAAAAATTAATGATAATATTATACATAAAAATCTAATAATGAAGAATGGCTGGGGGGGGGAGATGAACCCAAGAGGCCAGAGACTGGAATGTTTTTTGTTTTTTTGTTTTTTTAACAGCTCTGCCCACACGTACGCCGGTGTGTGATGGTGTAAAAGGAGGTTTATACCCATCCCGATGAAAAGACAAATAAAGTCCAGAGGCATCTCCAGACATGCGCAATAAATTGCTCGGTGTCTGGTCTTCCGTTTCCCAGACTGCCTCCCCCCCATTGCTTTAACAGGCTATTGTTAATATGTACGCCATGACATCTTCTCCACAGTTTCGCTCCACCCACTACTCCTACCCGCGCGTGTTTGTTTGCAGGGTGGGAGACATTGCTCCGAACTTGTTACCTTTGCCCGGAAGCAATTGACTAGTGCAGGTAAATCAAAGTGCAAATGATATGATCAAGATCAAGATGTTGACTAAGCGTGGCGTAATAGTTAATGAGCTAGTCCCGCTCAGTTACGACTGAGTAAAGGAATTCACTCCTCGCTGTTATTAATCTCCTTAATCTCGACCTTGTGCCGCATCTAAGCTGCGCTTAGTAAATCACTATGTTGACCTTTTCATCACTACTTCAAAAATAAATAAATAAATAAAATGAAGTACTTCCCCCCCCTCCACCGCCACCACCACGCCGTTAATGCTAAAAGGCGCGATAACAGTTAGTGGATTTGTGAAACCTGCTTTACTGAAAAATTATTTTAACAGAAAGATTTTATAAATTTCGGCAGAAAGTACAGCTTGCGACTTGGTCAGTGAATGCTGAATATTTCCTTATAAGAAATTAACAAAAAAAAAAATGATTGCTTACCAAATCCATGTTCTTTTGCCAGACACAAAAAACTTAGTTTTACTGGGAATGGTAAAACATAATAGACGCAAAATTACAAAAGAAGACAACCACTTCGTAAAATTTTTAAAGGGAAAAAAAATCACATTTATTTACTCAATTACGAAAAATGGCACAAATACAAGTGTGCACAAAATGTCCTTTCGCGCGCTTATTAATGCAGAATAACAAGATCAGATAAAAAGATTGCCAGCGAAAAAGGGGGGGAAAAATTCTCAGTTTGGGGATAAGACAAGAATAAAAGATACTAGAAGAAGGTAGTAAAAATAAAACAAAGATGCAAACAGCCTTTGAGAAAGAATGAAAGAACCTACTTTTACTTGCTCCACAAGCATCTTTGGGACATAGAGTAATTTTTTTTAAAAAAAGTCCCCTTTAACTTCATACAAAGAAAATTTATATGCTTGTTGGTGCTAATGATGCATACCTGGTTCCCGGAGATTCCAACTCCGGAACTACACTACCCCGTTGATCTAGGAGGTTTCGTGGGTTGGGAAAATTTCTTAGAATTCCTTCTGATCTTGGCTGTCTAACTTGACTTACCTGTGGTCTTCATGTCTGGAACTGCCTAATTCCACATGCTCTCCTTGTAAGAAACCGGCTGAAAAGAGGAAGGGTTCTAGATTTCTTGCCAGTAAGATGGTTTCCTTTGTTCTATGGAAATTAGATTTTTACATTGTTTTATAAAAATTTTATTTCCTACCAAATCCAAGTTTTTGTGCCAGAAACAAAAAAAAACTTAGTCCAGTAGGAATCGTAAAGCATAACAGGTGTAAAATTACAAACCAAGACAGTCACTGCATAAAATTTTAAAAGGGAAAACACATTTACGGAAAATGGTACAAATACAAAACTTGTACTAAAATTTACTTTCGTGTGCCTATTAAAGCAGGATAAAGTTCAGATAAAAGGATTGAAAAATGGAAAAAAAATCCCAGTTTGGGAAAAGACAAGAATTTTGAAAATTAATAAAAGAGAAAACGATACAAGAAGATAGTAAAAAAAAACCCAAAAAAACAAATGAGAGCATGTGGAATTGAGCGTGAAAATTCTTCCTTTCACGAGTTTCTAACGTAGGCTTATCATCTCTCTTTTGCGTCTCTGTCTTTGGAGAGAGTGCGCTTAGGGGCTTCTCTGTCAAAAGACAGAGTGCGCTCAAGGGCTTCTCTGTCAAAAGACAGAGTGCGCTCAAGGGCTTCTCTGTCAAAAGACAGAGTGCGCTCAAGGGCTTCTTTGTCAAAGGACACAGGGACAACTGAGGAAAATTATACTGAACAGGTGCCCAGCCCTGGGGAACAGCTGGTCGAGGCCGCGCCCTCCCATTGCACCAGAGGGAGGGATCGGTGCTCGCGCCGAGGCCAACGCAACCCTCGGCAATTTTTGTGGACAATTTTTGTCCCTTGCCCGAGTGCACGCGTTCGGATCTCTACTTTAAAAGAACCTTGTGTCACATCTCGTTCTGGTGGGGAAACGAGTAAACACCGTAAGAAAAAACAAAGATGCAAACAGCCTTTGAGAAAGAATAAAAGGCCCTACTTTTATTTACCCCACGAGCATCTCTGGGACATAGAGTAATTTTATTCTGAAAAGTCCCCTTTAACTTCACACAGTGCTTGGGAAAATTTCTTAAAAATCTTTTCGTTCTTGGCTGTCCAACTGCAGAATTTTCACTTAAACTTTGGGTCTCTCTGCAGCTGGCCAGTAACTGGTGCCTTCTTTAATGTTCTCATTTTGATGTCAAATGCCTTCTTTGAGGTTGACTCCCTCCCTTGTCCCTTTCTGTCAGAAGTCTTCCCCCCACCTCTGTGGACCTGAACCCTATTTATTTAAAAAAATTAGGCTCACACCTGCCCCACTATTTGGGGTGTTACTAGAGTTTAAGACCACGTCTGTCATTGGTCAGCATATACGAAAAAATAATTTTCCATAAACTGAAATGGATCCATCACAAATTATGGTGGGTTTTCAAATGTAGCACAAGGCCGATATGATGGTGGGGGGGGGGATAAGGGAAGGCTGGTCTTCAATCTGTCTTAGCCAACTACAAACATAGACCCAAACAAACTACGATATTTCTTGCACAAAAACAACACATTCTTACTTACCACTCTTACCTACAGTCACCATAATACCTCAGAGTCTCTATGTAGTCCTAACGAGTTCCCATGTGTATAATTTGTTTGTAAGAGTGAGGGGAAGAAAAGTAACAATTTTTAAAAATGAAACCCCAATGAATATTTACAATTTTATATACAAGAAACTAAACAAAATAATATACCATAAAGAGAAATTCACCAGAACAGTTACCAAAGAGAGTATTGGGTTGGTGCATAATTATCAGGCGTGTTCGTAGGCGAGTTATTTGTTAAGAAATATTGCTGTCTTCTTTACTTTTTTTTTAAGAAAAAGATTATTTTATTTTCAGGTTATTATAAAAATGCGTATCGATAATCATACTCATTTAAAAATGTTACTGATGAATTGTTATGTTTCTTTTTTCATAATAAATATCGTTGAAAAACGCCTGATAATTATGCACCAACACAATTTTTATAGAAAAGGCACAGGGAAGCTACGTTGCGGCAGTGGGAAAATGACCGAAGCCGAGATGTCAGGGCCAATAATATTGGCGACTCTTTTAATTTTATAAAAAAATATATATATATATATATATATATATATATATATATATATATATATATATATATATATATATATATATCTCAAATTAATATCAATACTAAAATTTCTCTATGAATGTCTGACTAGTCTCCCCCTTTGTAGAGTTTGTCTATGCGAAGGTGGGAATAAAAACAACAGGCTGCTCGGCCAATGAATGCCGAATGCTTCCTTGTAAAATATGCTACCTTGTTTAACTGGGGGGCTGGTGAGTTCATGCCTCCTTTCGTTTTTTTTTTTTTTTTTTTCAAGGGTAGTAGTGTGAAACTGAACGCCACCAACTAGACTGGAATTTGAACCCGGCTCGCAGATTCCACTTTCCGTGTCGATAACTGTTATGTTACCCGCGAATCCGCCGCTACTAGCACATCCGGAAAATGCATTAGTAACTGTCTGAAATCGCATGCGCGCGCATGGAAAAAGTATTTGGTGACTCAGTCCTTTTCTTTTCTTTTTTTTTTGCATCGAGAACGAGGCTCAACAGAGCAAAATCGAGGCCAGAGAACAATGAAAAAAAAAAACTTTTAAAAAAATTGACGTTTCCCTACAAAGAAAATAGTTGTCGCAGTCGGAATAATGCCGTCGTTATGGGCAGCTTTCATATTCATCTACGACTTTCTTTTTTCTTTCTTTTTTTTTCTTTCTTTCTTTTAAGCTTTTATATCGTAATCATCACCTTAATTATTCATATTATGAGTCATTATAGTGATTAAAAAAGAACACTTAATAATAATATAATAATAATTATTATTATCATGGGAGTCTTTATAATAATCTTTCATATGACGTGTCCATTCAGGACGTATTAGATACGTTCGCTTATCGTCTGGTTCTCATTCTTTCTTGGCCTTTTGAACAGGAGTAGAGGTTTATCTCTTGTTTCCTGTTTAGGATTAGGTTTCTGGTTCCTTCTAAAGTCTTTTTTCATTCTCTTTCACTCCCAGTAGTCCCTTGCATCTTAGTGGCATTATCACCTTGCTTGGGGTGAATAGAGGAGTAAGTTTATCCCTTGTTTCCTGTTTAGGATTGGGTTTCTGGTTCCTTCTAAAGTCTTTTTCATTCTCTTTCTCCCAGTAGTCCCTTGCATCTTAGTGGCATTATCACCTTGCTTGGGGTGAATAGAGGTAGGGGTTTATCCTTGTTTCCTATTTGGGATTGGGTTCTGGTTCCTTCTAAAGTCTTTTCCATTCTCTTTCACTCCCAGTTGTCCCTTGCATCTTAGTGGCATTATCACCTTGCTTGGGGTGAATAGAGGAGTAGAGTTTTATCTCTTGTTTCCTGTTTAGGATTGAGTTTCGCGCTTCTTTCTAAAGTTTACTTCTAACGTCTCTGTCTAGACAAGTATTCCTCAACCGTAGAGCAAATGAAAATATCACGGCATACTTAGGAATAATTTTAAAGGGTATACATTTAAATATGGAATAAAACCATAGACTTAAAAAAAAATAATAATAATAATATGCATACAAATATGAACTTACTTTATTTCAATGTTTCTATTCAGCTATTTGTGCAGTGTGAAACCTGGATTTTTTTTTTTTTTAAGCAATATTTCGCGGCACACTTTGGAAGATCGCGCGGCGCACTCGTGTGCCGCGGCACGGCGGTTCTGAAGCATTGGTTTAGACTTCGAATTTTTTTTTTCCTCTCAATAGGAGTAGATCGGTTTGCCGGTGCTACTATAGTATTCTATTTACCGTTCATTTTCTACTATAGTATAATACCCCTGAACCCTCCGATCCAAGTCCAAGTGAGGGCCCCGGGTAGTCCTTTGTGACCCTCGCTATATTACCAACATTTGTTTATTTTCTACCTGCATTTATATACGTTACAAATTAAACTTAACACAACTGCTTATTACAGAATGAAAAATTTTAGCCAATTTTGACGTCATTCTGGGGTGTGTGCGTGTCCAAATCCGTAAATTATTTTTGCTCATGTTAAGTCTCGAAAAAACACTATAAAATTCACTATTGTTTTTATCCATAATGTTCAATGGTTATATGGTTACTAATATAGTATAATAGCTATCGTCCATTTACTACAATAGTATATCTACTACTAGCAGCATGGCCCGACGTTGCCCGTGCTTGATTCAAAAATCGTACGACTCATACAGCAATCGCTATCACTTGACTTAAAATATTTTGGCCCTTCCTTGCCTTTAAAGGAGTGCCCTTTGCTGTGCTGATGGTGCTACATGCCTTACTTCTTGCCTATCTCACACTGCGATTTTTTTCTAAGCTCTATACTAAACATTAAATCTGTTATGAAAAAAGAACTAAACAAAATGAGCACAAAACGATCAGCTTTAAAAAAAACGACTCGTAACTGGAAAAACCGAATGAAAAAAGAATGTTAACAACAAATACTTTTTCACACTCAACCCAATAATTGTTATTATTTGTCCTGTTTCTTTAGTAAATGTTTTTTTTTTTTTTTGTCTTCATTCCTTTTCTATAATTTAGTTCTTCTGTTGTCATCATCTTTCTCTTCGTCCTTCTCTATATTCTTTCCTCAAATACTCCTCTTCATACTTGCTCTCAATACTCTGTAACCCCTTGCGTGCTAGTAGCACTCCCGCCTTGCTTGGGGTGAAATGCTTTAAAAAAAAAAAATAAGTGTAGGGGGTATTCTGTTAACCGGAATTTTGAATTATCGGACTATTTCTTGTTTAACTCCTGTTCTGAGGTGTCCAGATAATCGAGTACTCTATCAATATCAGATAATCCAGTACTCTATCAGCTATAGTAATAATAGTAGTAGTAACAGCAGTAATAGTATACGTTATATATCAATAATGCAAGCAGTAGTGATAATTCTTCTTTTTCTTCCTTTTTCTTCTTTTTTGCTTCTTTTTCTTTTTTCTTCTTCTTTTTTCTTCTTCTTTTTTCTTTCTTTTTTCTTTCCTTTTTCTTCCTTTTTCTTCCCTTTTCTTTCCTTTTTCTTTCTTTTTCTTCCTTTTTCTTTCCTTTTTCTTTTAGTAGTAGTAAAAGAAGAATTTTTTTTTTACTATTCTTTCTTTTTATTTTTTTGAATATATGCAAAATACAAATTTAAATGTTTTCAAAGTTGACTTGCGTGTTTTTTTTTTTTTTTTTTTTTTTTTTTGTTGAAAGCAACGCAGTGCACTTTTGGGTGTCAATGGCGGGGCTTAATTAATTCCTCGTGTCAGCTGCGTTCGGCCGCGTGCCGAGATTAAAACAGAAACAAACAAACGCCTTAGTTCGAAAGATTTACGCCTCACATGTCTACTTACCGATTTACAAAGCCGACCCCCCCCCCCAACACCAACACCGCCACCACCACCCGCCTCTCGAACTAGCGCACGCTTTCAATACCCCCCACTCCCGCCACGTTCCACGCCGGCCGATTTAGCTAATTAAGTTCTTATGTACATCCATGTCTCTCTCTCTCTCTCTCTCACACTCCGGTCTGTCCTTTCGTATCAATCCACCTGTACATTATATAGTAAGCGGAGTTCAGCACGGCACAAGGTCGAAATGGGATGAGAAGATAGGCGCGAAAGTACTCGTCCAGCTCTTCAAACGTAGATCAGTCTGTCTGTCTCTCTTTCTCTCTCTCTCTCTCTCTCTCTCTATCTCTCTGTGTCTCTTTCACACTCAACTGCCCTCTTTTCCTAGCTACCTACCTCTTCTCATCTCTCCTTGACTCACTATACGTGTCCTACTCTATTTCTATTTGTCGGTCTCGCTCCTGTGCGTGAGTCTCTCTACCTGTCTTGTTCCTATGCGTGGGTCTCTCCGCCCGTCTCGCTCGTATGCGGGCGTCTCTCCGCCCGTCTCGCTCGTATGCGGGCACCTCTCCGCCCGTCTCGCTCGTATGCGGGCACCTCTCCGGCCGTCTCGCTCGTATGCGGGCACCTCTCCGCCCGTCTCGCCCGTATGCGTGAGTCTCTCTACCTGTCTCGTTCCTGTGCGTGAGTCTCTCCGCCCGTCTCGCTCGTATGCGGCCGCCTCTCCGCCCGTCTCGCTCGTATGCGGCCGCCTCTCCGCCCGTCTCGCTCGTATGCGTACGCCTCTCCGCTCGTCTCGCACGCGTACGTGCGTCTCTTTGCTCGTATCGCACGCGTACGTGCGTCTCTCCGCCCGTCTCGCACGCGTGCGTGCGTCCCTCCGCCCTTATCTCTCTGTCCCGCTCGTGCATTCTGCGTCTCTCTGTCCCATATATATATATATATATATATATATATATATATATATATATATAAATAACTAGACTGGCTCACTAGGTGTATCTATATATATATATATATATATTATGCATGCATGCATGTATGTATGTATCTATGTCGCTCTCACCATTTTTTTCTTTGTCTGCCTAACCTCCTGAACCACCGCCATTTCATCCGTCCGTCTCTTACTCTGCACGCACACACTTTCTCTCCCGACTCTCTCCCCTATCTATTTCAACTCCCCCTCCCTTCACCTCGAGTCTCTCTCTCTCTCTCTCTCTCTCTCTCTCTCTCTCTCTGCCACTACTCGCAAACAGTCGAACAACTGCACTCTTACCTGCCTCTTCACTAAGCCCCTCTCATTACACCATCCCGACCCACGTCCAACTTCTTCATCTTTGTGTTTTATTTAAACATCAGCATTCAATATTTCACGTATATATATATATATATATATATATATATATATATATATATATATATATTAACAGATGGGGAAGACGTTGCATGCGGACATGTGCCAACTACGCTCCCACCCGCGTCGTAATTCTTTACAACATGTTTTTTCTTTGTTTGTGTTTTCTTTTGTTGTTTAATCTGTAGGCCTCGTGTACATCATCCCTTCTCTCTCTCTCTCTCTCTCTCTCTCATTGCCAAAAGGGTGGTGGTTGCCATTAATATCCGTAGTTGCTGTTTGCTTAGCTTAGTGTGGCAACTATCATAAGGCACCCGGCGAGGATTGAACACGCTACTCAATAGTAATAGTAAAGCTAAAATAACTCGTTCACCATTACCCCACGTCGAGACTATGGATCGTGACCCTCCAGCTCTCGGCTGGTTATGGCTCTACACAATTTCTTATGCATTGTAGCTCTTAATAAATTTTATCTTTACTCAAGACACAATTTCACCCTCTCTTTGTCTCACACTGTCTCGCTCTCTCTCTCTTTGTCTCACACTGTCTCGCTCTCTCTCTCTTTGTCTCACACTGTCTCGCTCTCTCTTTGTCTCACACTGTCTCTCTCTCTTTCTCTCTTTGTCTCACACTGTCTCTCTCTCTTTGTCTCACACTATCTCGCTCTCTCTCTCTTTGTCTCACTGACTGCTCTCTCTCTCTCTCTCTCTCTCTTTTTGTCTCACACTCTCTCTTTGTCTCACACTGTCTCGCTCTCTCTCTCTCTGTCTCACTGTCTCTCTCTCTTTCTCTCTTTGTCTCACACTGTCTCTCTCTCTTTGTCTCACACTATCTCGCTCTCTCTCTCTTTGTCTCACACTGTCTCTCTCTCTCTCTCTCTCTCTCTTTGTCTCACACTCTCTCTTTGTCTCACGCTGTCTCGCTCTCTCTCTCTGTCTCACACTGTCTCTCTCTCTCTCTGTCTCTCTTTGTCTCACACTGTCTCTCTCTCTTTGTCTCACACTATCTCGCTCTCTCTCTCTTTGTCTCACACTGTCTCGCTCTCTCTCTCTCTCTGTCTCACACTCTCTCTTTGTCTCACGCTGTCTCGCTCTCTCTCTGTCTCACACTGTCTCGCTCTCTCTCTGTCTCACACTGCCTCGCTCTCTCTCTCTCTCTCTTTGTCTCTCTCTCTCTCGCGCGCTCTCTCTCTCTCTTTGTCTCACGCTGTCTCTCGGTCTCGCTCTCTCTTTTTGCCTCATTCGGTCCCGCTCTCTCTTTGTCTCACCCGGTCTCTCTCTCTTTCTCTTTCTCTTTCTCTTTCTCTCACTCGGTTTCAATGACGTTGTCTCACTCGGTCTTACTTCTTCTCTCTCCCTCTTTGTCTCACTCAGTCTCACTCTCACCTTGCCTAATTAGGTGTCTCCCTCAGTTCTTACTCCGTCTTTGTCACGCTCTCCCTCAGTCGCAAACTCACTTTTGCAATCTCACTTTCTCTCTCTATCAACTTGTCTCGCACAATTTCCATTTCAGTTTGTCTCACTCGGTCTAACTCTGCCTTTGTCTCATAAGGTTTTTTTATAATATTACTTTATCATAACATTTCGGCTGCTGTACTCTCTGGCCTATATATATATATATATATATATATATATATATATATATATATTTATTTATTTATTTAAATAAAAAGAGCAGTAAGATATATAATCCGGTGTTCTTATAGATATTTTTATTTTTACAAAATAGTGCTCAATGTAAATTTACAGAGCATTAATATTATAAATTAATTGATTTAAAATATGGTTTTTCCGCTACACAGTTCTAACCATGTTTCAAAAATAGAAGCTAAAAGCTTCGAATTTAATTTTGTAATTAAATTAAAGACATTTGTTCCATTTCATCCCCAAGCGAATTTTGGAGTAACTTTTAAAAAATTACTGGGTTTTAAAGACACAGCTAAAATCACGTTTCCATGGTTACAGAATATTCTACTTCAATTGGACAAGGGATAACTAGGTTTTCCTTATATCAGTATCATTGTATCAGTTATTAGCTACAATTTGGTATTTTTGTATTTTTCAATGAATTTCAATATATATATATATATATATATATATATATATATATATATGGCAATAAAATTAAAACAGTCATTTTAAGCTCAGCACCCAAAGATTACGTCGTGCTTGAAACTCGGTGTTTTGCTAGAGGTGTGAGATATATATATATATATATATATATATATATATATATATATATATATTTTCATTCAGCCATGTTTGTTTAAATAATTTAGACGTATTATGTCTATTTATTTTAGATTTTAATTAATTTCTTGGTGGCGGTAGAAAATTGATTAAGAAAAATTCCAAAATTTTCTTTCAAATAATTTTTATTTTCGCAAGTACTTTCAATCTTATCTGTGATGAGACCATGTTCAGGGGTTGCATATCTACCAATGGTATGCGTTAACACCTTAAATTCAAAATATTTATTTAATCCGTGCAAGGGAGGTAACTTATGTGATAGTCTAAAACATTTTTTAATTGTATTTTAATTTAGTATTTTTTTTATATAATACTTTGATGCTACAAACAATTAAGAATTTTGTTGCTATACTTGTAGTTGACTTTATTTTTGGCCGCAGTTACTTTATATAAAAGGCTTCCAGCATTTTAAGTTTTTGCTTATCTTGATGAAGTACTGATGCATTTTCGACTGATATCTGTGTAAACCTTGAATGTAGGCTCAGGTGTTCCTTTAAATGTTCTGAGATTGAACTATGATCATTCAAGTGAAATGTAAGTCTTCTCGTCATCGTCCTTATAAAACCAACATACGTATTAACATTTTTATCGGAGATGCAATCCCCCAAAGAACATTTAAATTGATATACGATGTCGGTCTTTTATAAGACGTTAGTTGACGAAGATAAGTTGTTATGGATGACTAGGTTGGTTGTGTTAAATTTAGTATAGTATATAATTAATTTTATTTATTTTACTTGGATCAGTGGAGGATAGATTAGTGGTTATGAGTCATTTTAGAATTTTTTCCTTCCTGCTTATAGTTAAAATGCATTTGATTACGGTATAGTAGTTTGCTATGTTTAGAGTTATTTGAGGACATATATATTACGCAAAATTAATTATTGCACGAGTAATTCGTTAATTTGATTCCAATTGCCTCTGTCCTATGCACAGTTCTCCATTTGATTGGAAAATGCTGTATTTGTGATGTTAAGTAAAATAGTTATACTTGCAATGTCGGTATAAATGTCCTTAGCCATTAAATCTTTGGACGGCTCTTTTTCTTATTGCGTGGTCTTTAGGCAAACATATCATTCAGATCATGATGGCGGGGCTCTTGATAAAATTCACTCGGATAATTCTACGAATGCTAAACTGTTTGTTGCAAGACTACACTGTATTTTTACTGGGAGATATGTCCGTCATCACAGACGCCATATTTAAATATTTCGGACATACTAAGGACGATAACCTTAGATAATAGTAACCAGTTACTTCCCTTGAATGCTGACCTCTCGAAGGACAATTGGTGTTGCGTGACCTACCGCTTTTCCAAACTGATTTGCAAATGCCAAGATCTTTTTCGTTCTGCATTGACTCAGAAAAATAAAAGAATTGACAATTAAGGTCTAATATCTTCATTGCTAATTTCATCCTTACAAAATAATTAAACTTTTTTTTTATTTCCTTTGTCAGTAATTTTTTTTTTTTTAACTATCAAATTCTAAACGAATACAGGGTTGCTATTACGCGTGTGCGTGTAAATACAAACCAACCAACAAGGCGCTTGCTTCATGGCGATCGGAGACCTAAAGAAATCTAGATATCTGGTTTCTTTCAACGATGTCTACTGATAAATCCTTTCTAGCCAAACTGGTCACGGAAAGACTTTGATCTTGATTATGACAGGTTCACGATCAAATCGCGTCAGATCCACGCTGAATATTTTTTATTCGATATCTGAAATTTTTTGAGATTTTTTTTTATTATTATTATTATTATTTTTAAATATGTTTTAGCTGATTGCTACATTCTCTCACAGTTTATTTATTTATTTATTTTTCCTTTTAAAAAAAATTATGGAGAGGAAATAGTCTCCAAGGAGATTAAAAATGCTCTGTTTAAGAAATAAAATTTAAATTAAAATAATCGCATAAGTTTTGAATAAACATACCAAACAGAAATTAATTAAAAAAAAAAATTAATTTCTATTTAATTATTTTTCTAATCATCCCAAGAAAGGCAACAATGCCACTAAGACGCAAGGGGGGGGACTACTGAGTATGAAAGAGAACGAAGATTTTATAAGGAACTGGAAACCCGATCCTAAAAAGGTAACGAGGGATAAACCTATATTTCTTGTTCAAAACATCGAGGAATGAGAACTGGCTGATGGACAAAACTATCTACTCCTATTGAAGGAAAAAAAAAACTCGTAATTGTTTCAGAATTCAGACGAAGACATTAGAAGTAGAAAAGTTGAAATAGACTTTAGAAAGAACCGGACACCCAATCCTAAACCGGAAACCAGGAACAAACCTCTACTCCTGTTCAAAAGACCAAGGAAGCGTTTGAAACGGTGGATAGGTAAACCTACCTACTCCTATTAAATTTATCACCTTCTTTCTATTTCACTCTCACACACATACACACTCTCGCTCTGGGTTTACACATACTCTCTCTCTCTCTCTCTCTCTCTTTGTTTAAGTAATCTCTCTCACTGTTTTACTCACGTACTCTCTCACATACTCACTCTTTCTTCCTCTCTCTCTGTTTCACGCACTCTCCCTCTCTCTGTTTCCTGCATTCTATTTCAAGCACTCTCTCTCTCCCACTCTGTTTCAAGCACTCTCTCTCTCTCTGTTTCAAGCACTCTCTCTCTCTCTCTCTCTGTTTCAAGCACTCTCTCTCTCTCTCTCTGTTTCACGCACTCTCTCTCTCTCTCTCTTTGTTTCACGCACTCTCTCACTGATTTACGTACGCACTCTCTCTCTCTCTCTCTGATTTACGCACGCACTCTGTTGCACGTACTCACACACTCTCTCCCTCTCCATCTCTCTGTTTCTCTCACACACACTTTCTGTTTCACTATTTCACGCTCTCTCTCTCTCTCTCTCTCTGTGTGTGTTTTATGCACGTACACTCACTCTCTCTCTCTTTCATGTATGCACTCTCTCATGCGCGCACGTGCACTCTCTCTCTCTTTCATGCACACTCTCTTTTTTACTTTCTCTTTATTTCACACATTTCCCCTCTCTCTCGTTCATGCATTCACTCTCTCTCTCTCTCTCTCTCTCTCTCTCTCTCTCTCTCTCTCTCTCACGATTGTTTCGTTCTCACTTGTTCCCTTACACACTCTCTCGGGCATAACCACATGCATAAACAATGATTAAGTACAATGTTTCTTGAATTTTGTAAACTTTTCGGTAACGTTAACGTTTTCATCATTTGAAACCATCGGCGTTTTTCACTAAGGAAGATCATACGTGTAAACATCTTTTGCCTTTGAAACAGGAACCATTTTTTTTCTTCTCTGGAAAGTTAAACTTTTTTTTTTTTTTTTTTTTTTTTAAATTTTAGAAACGACTTGTGATAATCACAGTATCATCAGTGATAGTATTATATACCAAGACCTCAATTTTTTTAATTATAAAATATATATTTATATTTATCCCCACATTTTTTTAACGTATATGCTTACGCTTATGGTCTTCTGTAGTGAAAATAGCTGAGATACCTACTACGAAAAATTAGCTTGAATCTTTTTCGTCGTGCAACCCGCCATGTGATGAGCCATATATTATGTGGCCCACTGCTCAAGGTTACCCACGCCTGTTTCAAGCTGTCCCACTCGACCGTGGCAGCCTCTGGGGGTAGGTTGGTTACTATTTTAGCAAAGTTTGAGACCTTGTTGGCGAGCGTGAATCATCGCTATGGATTTTACCTATGCTGTTTTAGCTCTGCTTTATTCATACATGAAATTTGGGCAAAGCTATTTCAATCAGATTTTCCTCTTTTTTTTTCTTTTCTTTTTTTTTTTTTTTTTTTTTTTTCTTACACGATAGAAAATCTACCCGTCCAACTATGTACCCGAAATATCAAGGTTTGAATTTTAACGTCTGCGAAGGTGCCGCGTCTTCGTTGAGATTCGCTTGTCAGTCGGGTATCTGCGAATATCTGGCCTCTTGCCAACCGGGCTGTATTAGGAGTGTTTATGTCGTATAATCATAAACATATGCGTGCTTACAAATGGAAACAAGCATTATATAATATAATATAAATATATAAATTGTACGCTGGGTAAGTGAGACTTGATTAACTGTAATGGTCTTTTTCGTGAGTAAGTCAGTCAAAGAACCGCTTCACTTGAAAGCAGTTTCCCAGGTTACAAAGGAAAGGAATACAGTTTCGATTTCTGTTAGGGACACATTTTCTTAAAACTTGCGCTCTTTAGATAATGGTGTTTACTCAAACATGTGTAACTACTATATATAACGCTTGTGCGTGTTTCAATCTATCTTAGTTTGTCAGTAATCTATCTATCTATC
>CAHIKZ030001226.1:477500-507500 GCA_903632075.3 Acanthosepion pharaonis
TGTCGAGGCCTGTGTTCACGCATGAGCAGTGAGATTCTCTTTGATTAGCAGATAAATTACATCATGGCCGTATCATGGTACTTTTTTTTTCTCTCGTTAATATCAGGCGACATTTAAGCAAGTTCTTGCGGAGGTCTCTTGATTGGGCCTTCATCACAATATGTATGGAGGAGTAGATGTGATAGGCAACAATAGACTACAAAAGAACTCAAAACTGATCACTACATTTAAGTATTGTATCAATAATTAATCTTACTATTTAAAAGTTTAACGATAATTCTTCTGCCTCCTCTTAATTTAAAGACAATTTGATGTACGTAGGTCCTTACTTTCCGTACAAACCGATTATTTTTATTTCATGGCTAACTTTCGCTGGATTTTGCAATTAATTTCATTTATTGCCAAATAATAATGCCACTAAAATGCAAGAGGAGGGGGTTGGAAGTAAAATAAAAAGAATTAAAAAAAGACTTCTCTACTTCTGTTTAAAAGACCGGGAGGAGTATAAACCGGGCGATAGGCGAAGTAATCTACTTCTCTATCTGTCTATATTTCTGAGATGAGGTATTATGTACATTATTTACATTATTCGGACTATTGTCCTCATCTTTGTCACCATATTTATTACAACGTTTCGACTGTTGTACGCTCAGGCCTTCTTCAGTTGGATGAAATGTCGAACTGAACCCTTTATTTCGCTCACTGGGGTAGACTGTTCTATTTCCATGTGCCATATTTAATGGATGTCAGTTATCTCCTGTTAATTTCCCTCTGAAAGTTTTCCACTGCCTTATCCGGGTATTGAACTCACACTCTTTGGGTTCTGTCACTGGATCTAACCAACGCCTTTATCCACTGTGCCTCAAGGACACATGGAACAGTGGATAAAGGCGTTAGTTAGATCCATTGACAGGACCCAAAGAGTGTGAGTTCAATACCCAGTTAAGGCAGTGGAGAACTTGGAGAGGGGAATTAACATGAGATAACTGATAACTGACATCCATTAAAGATGTCACGTGGAACCAGAACAGTCTACCCCAGTGAACGAAATAAAGGGTTCAGTGCGACATTCCAACCACCTGAAGAAGGCCGGAGCGTACAACGGACGAAACGTTGTGATAAACATGGCGACAGAGATGAGGACAATAGTCCGTATAATGTAAATAATGTAATCTACTTCTATTGAGGTGGAGGAAATATTAGGTTGGTGCAAAAATAATGAATAATAATGTCGTTTTTTGACGTATTTTTTTAACGTCAAAAACGACATTATTACGTCATTATTTTTGCACCAACCTAATAAATAAATAGTAAGTTAAATTTCAGTGTTCGGGGGTGGAGGTAGGCGTATAGAATTGAAGCAGACTTTTAGAAGGAAGCGAAAACACAACCCTAAACAGGAAACAAGATATGGACTTCTGCTCCTATCCAAAAGATTAGGGAGAAGTCTGAACCGGACGATAGACTGACCTATTTCACTGAAATTCCAACTGTGTATTTTCTTTCTGGTTCTGAGTATCAGTGTACTTATTGTTTTTTATTTTTCTTTCGTAGTTTACGCGCTCCGTCTCTGGTGTTCTCAGGAACCTTCAGTTGAAACACGTTCAGTCGTGTCTTCACTGAGAATGTCATATTGCAGGATTGATATTCCTTGGCAGTTCAGCCCTCTTTGGTGGGTGGGAGGGGGGCAGCAAAGAGTCAAGCATCGCCTTCGAAATTGGAGCTACGACTGCAGATATCAGTTATTTTACTGAATTTAGCTAAGTCAGCCGGAGGGCCCTATTCCGAAGAGGACCTCGGTGAGGATTGAAAACACTTTCCTCCTACCAGCACGTCTGCCTGACAAGCTTACTAAGTAATGCGCTACGGTAGTCGCTGAACAAATATTCGTATGTGTGTCCGTCCACATACGCACGCTTGCCACCTATGTCGCGCATCTGTCTGCAAGCTGGGATCACAGAATGATTGGTTCATTCCTTGTTTTTTTTTTGTTTTTGTTTTTTTTGCCCTAACCCAGTGGTTCCCAACCTTTTTAGCTCATGGCCCACTTTGAACCCAGAATTTGTCTGTAGCCCATGAAATTATTCTAGTGGAAAAAAAAAAAATAGAATATATCCAATTAAAAAATTTCTGTGGCCCACCTGAAATTTGCAGCCTATCGCTCAAGTATCGTGGCCTTGTGTCCGACTATGTAAATCAAGTGCATTTGCGTATCGTTGTATTCCCGCCTTTTTTTTTCTCTTACCACTAACGAATTGGCCCATTGAGATAAACAGATGTCAGCCCGTCTTTGATCCGTTCACACTCCCACACAAGGTTACTTATTTTTTTTTTTTTTTGGTGGCTGCGGGGGAGAGAATGATGGTGGTGCGAGAGAGTCGGTAGTCGGCGTGGATAAACATCGCTCTTCCATATATATATATATATATATATATATATACCCCTCTAGACATGAAACATTTTTTAAATTCCTTCCCTCTCCTCAGAAAATACGAAAAATAAAAACGGTTTTTAACCGAAAAAACAAAATTGCAGTTGCAGGAAGAAAAAAAACATCTTCTGTACATAACAGATGTATACAAAAGTTGGCATTTTTTTATGCTATGTCCCTTCAGACCATAGACAATAATGGCTCTTCACAGCTTCCTTCTTTTTAAATCTGTTAATTATCATAACTTTTTCAGCTGGGTGGGGGTGCAAATTGTGGAGTCGTTTCCCGTTACATTCACGGTTTTTGTACTTGACGTTTTTCTTCTTGTAGACTCGTTGCCTCTCGAAGCTAGAGAAGTCATTCTTCCTTGCTATTTAACCCATAGCAGGTGGGAGAAGAGGAAATAGTTTTTGGTGTCTCAGAAACCACAAATGCCCGCTTTGAATCTTTTGTGGCTCGGCTATTATGAGATTTTCAAAAAGCCACTCAGCAAATTAAAAAAAAAAACAAACAAAAATGATCCCTCACACTGGTATATCTGATACTTTGCAGAAAATCAATATCTGTTTGTTTTTGTTTTTCTGTTTAAAAAAAAATGGCGGGAAATACATAACTAACTTAATACCATATTTCTTATGTAATCTACACCTAAAAAAGTAATTTTACAACAGACGAAAAAAAAAAAAAAAAAAAAAAACGAACAAAACAAACAAAAAGCAAACAAAAAAGAACGAATGATTGTTCATCCGTCCAAGGATTATCCAATCATCTTAGGTCAGCGGGCGCCCCAAGTGCGCAGAACGCTAGATAGTCCGATCTACGCATAGAAGTGTTTCTGACACTGTTCTCGAAAAATGCTGATGGCTGGGTAGCATCTTGGGCTTTTTTTTTTTCAGTCCTCTCTGCGTGGCACAGATGCAGTCAGTGTTGACATCGCATCTCGGAGCTGTTAATAAAAAAATCAGGGAAAAGTAAGTGTAACCAGGGCCTTTGAGATGTGAAGTCAACGAAGAAATTAAAGTCGAACCAGAACAAAGAGGGCTCTGTAATTTCCTTGGATCACGGCGAAAGATGCCTTTCAGAAACTAGACAGATAAAGGGGTAGGAAAATGTCGTTAGGAACGAAGAAAAGAGTGTCGAGCTGCTATACAATATCTTAATCTATCTGTAGGTCATTGCTGGACAGAGTTGTAATTCTACCGATGATTGATTGATATTTTACAGTTTATCAACACGGATGTCATTGCCCTTTCTGTCCTGTCATCGTTACGGTGCGCTGAACTCCATTTTTCTCTGTCGAACCCTGTCTCTTCACACCCCTTATTGTTAATGTTAAAGGCCGTAGGCGGAGCTTTCACTGCCATTGTAGCGCTTTTCTTTGGTTAAATAGCAGAATAGACCGGGCTCCCTAGCCTTAGATGGAAGCCTGTCTTTGAAAAGGACAGCACTCAATTCAAAACCGTGACAAACCCATCATCTTTCCCCAAAAAGTGTTAACTATTCATTCCCCCAGCTATGGGTTAAATAGCAGAATAGACTGGGCTCTTTGGCCTTGGTTGGCAGCCAGTCTAGCAAAAGGAAAATCTTCATATTTTTTTGCAGATTTTGATATTTTTTCTAGATTTTGATTCGTTTTTTTTTTCTAGATTTTGATTCGTTTTTTCTAGATTTTCATACTTTTTCTTAGATTTTGATTCGCATGTTTTTCAAGATTTTGATAATTTTCTAGATTTAGATATATTTTTAGATTTCCATACTGTTTTTTTTTTTAGGTTTTGATTCGTATTTTTTCTAGATTTTGATACGTTTCTAGATTGATTCGGTTTTTGTTCTAGATTTTGATACGTTTCTAGATTGATTCGGTTCTTTTTCTAGATTTTGATTCGTTCGTTTTTTGTCTTTTTCTTTTTCTAGATTCTGCATTTTTTCCATTTTAAATACTTTTCTGGTTCAGATATAAATACTAGTAAAAATCCTTGCTTTTACAATATCCCTCTGCTTGAATCTCGCCGTTTCAATATTGACACCGTAAAAATACTCCATGAGGCTACTTCTAAAGTATTTTATTTTCTTCATACTACACAACTAATTGGCTATTGTGTCTTGGATGATGGCTATAATTTATTTAATTCAGGGGCACTGAAGCCGAAAATTGCCATTAATTCACTTAAGCAACTTTAAATTATAGCTAATTTATAGAGCATTTAACCAATCAATTTCATGCAAGACCAGTTCCAATCAGAGCATTAAAAGTAAATACTCACTCCTACATATCATTGTTGACAGTCCAAAGTGTAAAATGGACGTTAGTTCACACGCTTTGACTGTGGAATATAGTTTATCGTCACGTGGCTAAAATGCATTTTAACGCATGCGCGCCGAGCTTAAAACGAATTATATTGGTAATGGGTTTGCCGTCTTTTGATCTGAAGAGATTCCAAATTTTTTTAATTTCTCTCTCTCTCTCTCTTATATATATAGTCACCCACAGACAGACTGTTTTGTTGTATCACAGCTTATCAGTGTGGCTAGACATCCGATTGCTTCAAGCCGGGATCGAAATTCGGCCAATTTGGCATCGGTCAGAGATTCTACCCCCAAGATACTGTCGCACGACAGAGTTAGTACTCGAGTGAAGGAGCAGCAACATGCGCATAGATGAAAGAAGAGAGGTTTATTGTAAAAGAAAATACACTACTGAAAGACAGGGAATCGGGTGGCAGGCTAGTAATTCCCAAAGCAAACCCCCAGGTATATCCTCTACTTACTATATATAGCTAATGATATAGTCAGTTCACATAGACGATAGGGAGTTTGACATTCCATTACGACACTATAATAATTTTTTTTTAATCTTTTAAAATCCTACATTAGTTTAATTTCATTATGGGTTACATATATAAATTATTATAATTAAAATTTTAAAACAATGAAAACAACTCTTGTAAAAATTCATTATTCATCGAAAAATCTTTTTTTCTTAAGACAATAGTGTCCTTAATGAATCTTATTTATAAAAGCAATTAAAAGTTATTTAAATAATATCAGTTTTATTGAATTTTTTATTTTAAGATTCGGAGCAGATTTTCGGGAAATGAGTAGCAGTTTTAAAAAAAAACTGATGATTTACATTCTTTAAAGAGTCCTCCTTTTAACTAATAAAAAAATTTCGGACGAAAATTTAATTTCTTGAAATTTCATGAAATTAAGTCTGGAATATATGTCAAAAAAGATTTTAACAGTGTTTTCTAAAACAAAAAATTTCAAAATTAATTTCATTCCTTTGTAAATAAGTCATGAAAATTTCATTAACATTTGATATTTATTTGATTTTTGCAATCATTTCCAAATCAATGTTTTTCACCGGGAAAAAAGGCGCTAAAACACGAATCGTAAATATTATGTCGGCCATTAACACAAAAACAAAAACAAAAAAAAACAAAGATTTTTAACCAAAATTTTGAACGTGCTAGAAAGGATTTAAAAAATTAATTTGAAAATATTCTGGTCTTTCCTCTTAATAATAACAAACATTTTTACTTTGTTTTTATTAAGATTGGGGCCTTATTTTCATCATGCTCTGCTGTTTTTTATTTTGTTTTTTTTGGGGGGGTGGTTTCAGCGAAAAAGTGGAGGTACCATATATATATATATATATATATATATATATATATATATATATATTAATGCATGTTTCATTAAATAATATAGGCAAGTGTTGTCTATTTATTTTAAGTAAGTTGCTTTCATATTGTCTAAGCTTAATCACATTATCATTGAAAGACGAAAGGAAATCACCATACATTGATACCTGTTTAAATACCAACGGCTTTCCATACTTAATACTTCTCGTTTTCACTCTCGAGTGGTCATGTGTGACGTCAAAAGCTGCGACGCGATTTTCGCTTCCGCGTCTCGTATACACGAGTTTGTCGTTGCTTTGAAATGTTTCATGCAACAAAAACAGACTATCATTATTGTTTCGTCCGTGTGTTGTTTGATATATTGAAATGTAATTGTCATCTTTGATAATGGCTTATGTAAGGCGAAAGCTTAAACTGGATTTAAACATATGGTATTTTCTTTAGTCTTTCAATGATATTATTAATGTTATTAAGCTTATCAGACAATATGAAAGGAACCTACTTAAAATAAATAGACAAAACTTGTCCATATTATTTAATGAAACGTGCATTAATGAAAAATTGCTGCCTAAATATACACAAATATATATATGTATATATATAATGTGTGTGTTAATTTTATTTTCTATTCGCAGACTGATAGTTTTATGAAGATCACGTAAACAGTTTCAATGCAAAATACTTTGGTTGAAATATTTAGTTAAGCAAGTAAAAAAAAAAAACTTATGAAAAAATAAAAATAAAAAAATGAATGAAAAATTTCGGATTTGATTAAACGGGTGTCTTCTGATTACAAAACTCCGTTTCTCTCTCACCTGCTCGCAAAAAAAAGGGGGCACCGTCTTCTCAAATATAAATCGGTAGGAGGAGAAATGGAAGCTGATCTCGTTTATTGATCAAGCAGCAATAATTCAATTTAACGCTTCTTTGACAGAAAAATACATGCCTGTTGCTCTTTAAAGTGTCAGCTTTACACAGTGGTTGAATGCAGTAATTAAAACGAAATGATTCTTCTGGACCCGTTTCCTTTCTGTTATTATCTCACATCGTTTCGACCGCTTTAACTCTCCGGTCTTCTTTCAGTTTAAATTTATAAGAAGAGTTATTGTTACCTGTAATTTTGAATCCGTTTCCTTATATTTCTTGTCTTTTCAGTGGTGTCTGTACATTGATTCTGTTGGACTAGTTTTTTTTTTTTTTTTGTTCCTTCTTGCCGTTTTTTTAGTCGCTCTACTCGCCATCAGTTCTCAGTTTGTCTGTCGCATTCGGTAACTTTCTAAGACTATCGAACGGACCCCTACATTTGATTCCCTTTTAGCTATAAAACCCCCACCAATAATAAAGACGGATAACATAGATCCACCAGCATGAGAATGGGACAGAGAGACGCAACCCGCTCCACGTAATGGATACGGAGGAGATAACCGGCCACCTTCATCGCCATAGTGGAGAGCTGGACTGAAATGGCCGTCGCCTTTCGTCGCCGCGGTGAAGAGCCGGGCTGAGATGGCCGTCGCCTTTCGTCGCCGCTGTGAAGAGCCGGACTGAGATGGCCGTCGCTTTTCGTCGCCGCGGTGAAGAGCCGGACTAAAATGGCCGTCGCCTTTCCTCGCCGTGGTGGAGAGCCGGACTGAGATGGCCGTCGCCTTTCCTCGCCGCTGTGAAGAGCCGGACTGAGATGGCCGTCGCTTTTCGTCGCCGCGGTGAAGAGCCGGACTAAAATGGCCGTCGCCTTTCCTCGCCGTGGTGGAGAGCCGGACTGAGATGGCCGTCGCCTTTCCTCGCCGTAGCGGAGAGTCGGACTGAGATGGCCGTCGCCTTTCCTCGCCGTAGCGGAGAGTCGGACTGAGATGGCCGTCGCCTTTCCTCGCCGTAGCGGGGAGTCGGACTGAGATGGCCGTCGCCTTTCCTCGCCGTAGCGGGGAGTCGGACTGAGATGGCCGTCGCCTTTCCTCGCCGTAGCGGGGAGTCGGACTGAGATGGCCGTCACCTTTCCTCGCCGTAGCGGAGAGCCGGACTGAGATGGCCGGCCACTTTCCTCGCCGTAGTGAAGAGCCGAACTAAGACGACCGGCTATCCTACTCGCCGTGCCGGAGAGCCGGATTGATATGGCCGGCTACTTTCCTTGCCGTCTTGGCGTGACTGACGCAGATGGCCGGCCACCTTCCTCGTCGTAGGCAGAGATAGATCTCCTCCATTGGTATCCATAGACTGTAGTCATTTACTAACATCAACTCAATTAGGAGTTCGTCCACAGGCGTATCATCTACCGAAGTGATAGGCGCCAAGCATCTTTGCAAAACTCTTGTAACCTATCATATCCCGTAAATCGTATTTTAAACTCATAATGAACCTTGACAAGGAGGGAGTACTTATAATATAAACGTATTCTCCTCCCTTTGGCAGGAACATCAGATTCGGAGATAGGTCATACAACTACTGCCATATCCTGTATATTATCCTTGCTATTTGTCTTTCTATTATTTTTTTTTTTTTTTTGTCTCGTATTCTTTTATATCATGGAAAATCACAATCCTCCCCAATCTTTTTAGCAGGTGCAGAGGTTTATCCCTTGTTTGCAGTTTAGAATCGAATTTCCGGTTCCTTCTAAAGTCTTTTACTTCTGTTTCACCTACAGTAGCTCCTTGTTTTTAGAGGCATTATCGCCTTGCTTGGGGGTGAATTGATTTAAAAAAAATACAATTCTAAATACAGATAACTGTGGTACATAGAATATCTGTATTTAAGCCCGCTACCAGGTGTTATTTTTTTCTGCTTGCTGGAAAGATACGATACAGAAGCCTGTTGATGAATGATTGGGACGTATAGTCAGAGGCAGGGCGGGAAAAGGCACAAAGGTAGACGTCCAAACACCTACATAACACCTGTCCCAAGAGATGTGCACCTGTAATTAGTAAGAGACAGGATATGTCTCTTTTTTTTCTTATTTCTCTCTCGCTTCGACTCCATGTTATTTTTCTAAGCTTTTATCTTTTCCCGCCGTCTTTTGTTTTCTCTTCACAGACGCCATCTTTACTTCAAAGCTCACGTCGCTTTCTTCCGTTTTTATTCATTTCTCCGCCTTCATCAAACTTCTATTGTACGTTACAATTCCATTCATGCTCTTATCTCTTTCTCTCACACACACACACACTCACTCTTTCTCTCTCTCTCTCTCTCACACACACACACTCTCTCTCTCACACACTTACTCTTTCTCTCTCACACTCTTTCTCTCTTTCACACTCTCTCTCACACTCTCTCTCCCACTCTTTCTCTCTCTCTCTCTCACTCTTTCCCTTTCTCTCTCTCTCTCACACTCACCCACTCTTTCTCTTTCACACTCACTCACTCTTTCTCTTTCACACTCTATTTTTATACTTTCATATTAACTATTTACCCATAGCTGGGACCCTAACAGGTGCTACTATCGCGGATGGTGGACCTGTCTGTTTTGTTTGGGTGACCTGTGTGTGCTTGTGTAATTTTAACGCTCCCCCCCCAACACACACACAGATTGACTGAGTTTGAAATGTCACTGGAATAATACATTACTTTCTCACTCAGTCTGGACAACCCTTACCCTGGACGGAGTAATAACATCATGAAATTGGAAACTAGAAGCAAAAACGGTAAAAAAAAAATAAAATAATTATAAAATTCTTATTACTAATTTCGTGGATTAGCTTATTATTTTATTTTATTTTATTTTTTTTTTTTTAGAAATATCTTCGGTCTGTCATCGACTTAAAATATACACGCGCACGCAATTTGAATGGAATCAGTATCTGTGTCGAGAGGGTTTAATTTCCATTCTTGCCCGGCAACAACCCCTGGGTAACAGGAAATGTATATAAGCTTAAATGTGCGTCTCTTTGAAGTCATTTCTACTTGTTATTTTATTCCCCCTTCCCACCAGACAAATTGTACATATGGGGACTAGTTAGGACTTCATAGAGACTCGAGGTATTATGGTGAGTGTAGTAAGAAACAATGGGTTGTGGTGTAAGGAATACTGTGGTATGTTTGGGTCAGTAATCGTGGCTATCTAAGTTTAAGATAAGACTGATTGATGATCAGCCTTTCCCCTATCCCTCCTTTTGGCCTTGTGCCACATTTTTTGCATATATACAAAGATAAATATAATTTCTATACACCTTTCTGTATTTAAACTGAGTATATACAGGGTCTCCTCCTAAATTTGAAATCATTTTAAAAGCAATTATCTTGAAAAAACTACTAAGTCTAGCTCAATGAAATTGAACAGTTTAGGTGTTGAACATCCTAAGTTTATTATGAGACCGATTTGATAAGTGTTCCATATGTGTACCGCCTGTGACACGGCACACGTCAAGTCGGTCGTTAAGCTCTTGCCAAACACGCTGTAGCATGTCACCGGTAACATTATCCAGTACGGAAGTGATTCTCTGCTTGAGTTCATCAACGCTAGCAGGAAGAGGGGTGGGGCGATAGACAAGTCCCTTCTCATATCCCTATAAAAAGAATTCACACGGGGACAGGTCCGGTGACCGCGGCGGCCATTTCATCAGAAAACTGTCTTCATCTCCACCACGCCCGATCCATCTCTCTGGCAGATTCTCATTGAGATAGCAAAAATAAAACATTAAATATAAAATCTTGATCTACACTATTTACATTATTCGGACTATTGTCCTCATCTTTGTCGCCATATTTAAGATGAGGACAATAGTCTGAATAATGTAAATAGTGCACATAATACCTCATCCCAGAAATATAGACAAACATCTTGATCTGTTTCTATACATTCTGTGAAAAGTTTGAGGTTATTTCAGCAAGAATAGCCAAAATTATTGGCCTGCGAAATGATGTCAAGTTTTGAGGTACACCCTGTATTTTCGAATAGATGCAATATTTTAAATTGGAGAAATAGTCTTGATTTGAAACTTGATCATTTTGCCATCAGTGAAGTTATACCGAACTGAAATGGTAAACATTAGGCTTAATCTAACACCCATCTGCCTGCTTGTAAATCCGATTTAATCAACTCATCAAATGGATTTGTAGACAGAGAGACAAAAAAGAATGCTAAAATGGATCAAGCAGGTAAATTTGGGCTGTGAGGTCGGGGAAGAGAAACAAAGGCGAAATCGACTGAATTACCACGTTATTAATTGGGGGCGAGACGTCACGTTTGCATCAGTTTGGCACTGAAGATCTGCTGCACCCGCCACGCCTTAACTTGACAGCATATTACTCATTTACGCTTCTCATTATCTTTTAATTTCAATTTCCCGTTTAGAGCCTCCGTCCTGTCACAACTTCAGTCCAGATCCAAGGATCTGGTTTGGGCTTAAAAGATGTCTTACTAAACACAGTTTTCAGCTGCTGTTTGAGGGTTAAAACACACACACACACACACACACACACATATATATATATATATATATATATATATATATATATATATATATATATATAATTATTTATTTAAAAAATATGATTCCAAATCGCGACATAAGAAGTCCCATGTTTCAAAACAAGAGCTGAAAACTTCAATATAATTATTTAAATTATTTAAATTAAATTGAGTTAAAATAAGCTCTGTTCCATCTTCAAGCGAAATTTTTTGGAATAACGTGTTTCTGAAATTTCCATGGTAACAACTAGGGCGAAAAGGGACTTTGGATTATTTACCTAACCAGTTCCTTTCTATTTTCTATATATTTTCACACACACACACACACACACACATATATATATATATATATATATATATGTGTGTGTGTGTGTGTGTGTGCACATTTCGTTAAAAACGACAGACAAGGTGCTTTTAATTAGTTTTTTATACAATTTCTCATGCGATCTAATAATTTTTTCTTTCCGGATGATAAAACACGCAGACTCACTCTACACCTTTCTGACCATAGCTCAGTTAGATCTCATTTAAATATTCATGGAGACCTACCGGACACTATTCGGAACATACTTGTTGACAAGACTAATCTAATAGCATTATCTACATGCAAAAAAAAAAAAAGGCTAAAAATAATGGAAGCCTTATTAATAAAAAAAAAAAACACTTAATAATATTAACTTTGAACAGTATTAAATATTTTCTGTGAAAATTTCTCGGACATTCAGGCTGGTAAATGTTGTTAATACTGTTTATTATAAAACAGAGCATTTACTTAAATACTTGTATCTATAAAAAGAATGTTAAAACATAAAAATGTCTTAAAATAATTGTCGGACTTTGTCCATTTCATAATATATTAGTAAATTTGGTAAGAGGATAGTCCATGGAATTTAGTCAGGTCTGCTCTGCGATTTTGTTTTCTTTTCAATGAGTGCAAATTCGTTTGTTTCTGCCTAACAAAGAAGGGTAAACCTTTACCCTTATCACTCCCCAATCTTTGGGCTGTAACACGCACATCCCATCCACTGAGCAAAACGCTATTTCCGTCATCCAACCCACTTCGGCCCCGTCCCCTAATTGATGTTGAGACAATAGGCAAAAAAAAAAATACTATTCGACCACACCCAAATCCTTGCCAGGTTTCTCTTGCCTATAATGGCAAAATGTGCCGCTTGGGGCCTGTTCCCCCACCCCCCATCATCCTCTCAGTTTCAACTCGTAAATCGAGTATAGGATTTTATTTATTGAATTATCGTAATAACAACAAACATAGCATTAATACAAAAAAAAAAATCACATTAAATATTCAACTTATCTTTTCAACTCTGAGTTTCTCGGATATGCTATCTGGAGGTTGATTGGAAAATTGAATTTATTTTTTAATCTTCTTGGCTCTGCACAATTTCCTGTCCTTTGTAGCCGTTAATAAATTAAAATTTAATTAATTATAAATTTTGTTATCTCTCCTCCATTCAGGACGTTGGTGATCATGGCTCTCCACATTTTCCTCTACTTTGTAGCTCTTAATAAACTGTTTTTTTTTTTTTTTTCGTTTTTTTGTTTGTTTTTTTTTTTTTGTTATCTCTCCTAAACCTTTTTCTGGCAACCATTTACTCAAGTTTGTTCTTTTATCTCCCATGTCCCTTCAGGGTGTTGACGATCATGGCTCTCCACATTTTCCTCTACTTTGTAGCTCTTAATAAACTTTTTTTTTGTTTTTTGTTATCTCTCCTAAACCTTTTTCTGGCAACCATTTACTCAAGTTTATTCTTTTATCTCCCATGTCCCTTCAGGGTGTTGACAATCATGGCTCTCCACTATTTCCTGTCCTTTGTAGCTGTAAATAACCTTTATCTTGTTGCCATCTCTCCCATAACCTACTCCGCCATCCATTTACTCAAGCTCGCCAGGTATGTTGTGTGTTGTATCTCCCCTGTGAGTATCAAATTTTCCAAGCCTTCTTTCCTCATTATATATCCCAGAAAACCTCGCCTGTATCTTCCTGATGTTAAGTGCCATATTGTTTTGGTTTATTCTCTCTAGAATTTTGGCGTTGCTTTCATATTTACTGCGAATACAATGGACCGAACATTTTTTTTTAATCAAATCAACAAAAATTATATGGAAAAATTATATATATTTCATTTCTTTTTTTCGGTATCACTTCACGTAAGGTAGTGAAACCTCTAAAACACAAGGGGTTGCAATGGTGTAGGAGATTTAGGAACAGAAACATTACTAATGAGCGGGAAGAGGAAAGAGTAATCAGGAGGACAGTAGATAGCGATTGACGTTGCATTTAAACTTTTGCACATGGCGGAAAAGCAGGGAGCCGGAAGAGAGTTCCAGAGGGGAAAACTGCGAGAGAAGAAATTTCTTAATAAACTTAATTTTATCTGGTCAAGTTATTTCTCTCTCCGGCAAGGGTGTCGTCCGCTAAGCAGCACCTCCCAACTGCACGTAGAGGCAAGGGGTTAAATTCCCTGATGTCTGGGATTATTTAGAGTCGATATATTTGTAAAAGACCATCTTGTTTATCCAGGGAGGTAAAAGTAGGACTTCTCACCAACAGCAAGTCGTTTCTTTCTTTTTTTTTTTTTTTTTTTTTTTTTTTTTGCGTGGTGAGTAAAAAAGAAAAAGAAAAAGGGGTCAACAATACAAGGGAGGAGAACATTCCATAACCTTCCGGCAACCTTTTTTTTTTTTTGAGTTCCTGCAATAAAAACTACTTCCGGGTTCTTCAATTTAAGAACAGATTCCCTAAAATCTCGAATTGCTGGATTATTCACGCTAGGGAGCAATTTGATTTTTAAGCTTAATTATTAAAAACAAAATAAAAAAAAAAACAAAAAAAAACTTTTGTGAGGGGGGTCATATTTTTGGGAAAGGAGATTTTTCGACTATCTTAAACGTTCTTAATTTTTTTTTTTTATTATATCATCTTTCCTATTAGGAATGTTTTATTTTTTTTTTTTTAATTAATGTCATGTGATTTTTTTTTTCGACACTGCGCATGCGTTTCAAAAATCGATTTAACAAAACACCTTCAGAAAAAAAAAATCACCCAGCCTCTGATGGAATTTGTCAAAAATTAAAGCAACTGCTTGCCCTCACTTAACCCCCCACCCCACCCCTCATCCACGCACACACACACACACACAACACTCTACCGAGCAACAAATGCACGTTTTTAAAGTTGTTGGGTGGGGTGAATTTTTCTGTGTGCCCCCATCGCTACCGAAAGTGGCACAAAGTCAGTTTAAACTTGGTCTAACGGCCACACCGTGGAAAAAAAAATTGCTCAAGCCACTAGGGAACTTCCCCTTTTCGGAGCACCTCAGGCGCCGGGTAATGACCGTAGACCGATCCCGAAGAAGAGTTACTGCCTGGAAGGGATGCCTCTTCCCAGGCCCCCATCACCACTCTGAGATTTGAGCTTAATATTAATTTCAACTTTCCTTGATCGAAGCCAACTTCGATGCAAGGCAAGTATCAAGTTGTTGAATAAAGAATCAAGTTTGTCCCCAATGTCAGTTTCTCATCTTGACTCACGCTGTGGTTGGGGTGTGGGCGTAGACTGGAGGTAATATTAACTTATTACCTTCAACGAGTTGATATCGTGTCGGTAACTTTGAGAAGATTATTAACGCTATAAATTCGGACAGTGGAACTCCTTTGGCGTTCTTGATGTTATCTAAAGGACGTACGCGTAGGGCAATGGTTAGCGACTCAGAATTAAAAAATAAAAAAAAATAGGTGAACCGTGTTCTTTTACATTCGCTTTCGCGCAAACATCAATCGGAAAGCGTTTTAATCAATCTCTTCCCCCCAAAGCTATGGGTTAAATAGCAGAGCACACTAGGCTCTTTAGTTTTGATTGGCCGCTACTCTAGAAGGACGCCGTTGAATTCAGAACAGGTTGGGCATTGGGCGCGAAGCTCCATCCCATAAACACTTACGGCCACATTGCATTGAAAAACCGATTCCCATACGATCGCCGAAGTTAAGCAGCGTCGAGCCTGGTCAGTACCTAGATCAGTGACGGCTTAGGAATTCCAGGTGGTGAAAGCTTGGATGTGAAGGTGGAGCAATGAATAACGGTTTTTAATTGTTAATCGAAGAGCCGAGAACCAATTGTATTTGCGTTCGTTATATTCACTGACACGCAAATATCCTTGGGAAAGGCATGAATCCATATCTTCCTTAGTATATAAAAAGAAAATCTTGAGTTATCTCTGACACTTTTTCTTTCCAGACAATTTTTCTTTCAATATATTTTTTACTCAGAAGCCCAATGAAAATGATTACAATGAAACAATGTCGAATAATCTTACTGGGTGGGGGGGGAAGAACCATTTTTGCATCGAATCATTGCATACGATGATGGATACTCTTTCGCGACAGTAAGGGGGGGTAGGCCAATGGTCAGATGCAAGTGAATCACCAAAACAATACCCAAAACCTCCACTGCACCCTAAAAAGTTAATAGTTACTGTATGGTGGTCTTTCAAAGGGGTTATTGATTATTTATTTTCGCCTCAAGGGAAAACAATAACAGCAACCTCGCATCGTGGAGAAACTGAGTATATGCACGAAAAATTGAAAAAGAAACATCCTAGCTTGTGAATATGGATGGCCCAATTTTGCTGCACGGCCACACGCTTCTCAATCAACTGTCTAGAAAAACTGCTTGGCCTGAATTATGAAATGTTGTCTAATCCTCCATATTCACCTGATATCTCCACTATTGATTATTTAAGCATTTTGAGCTTTTCATACGCAATAAAAAAAAATTTTCAATAAGGAAGAGGTATGTCTATATTTCTGAGATGAGGTATTATGTACATTATTTACATTATTCGGACTATTGTCCTCATCTTTGTCGCCATATTTGTCGCCTCAATGACACATGGCACAGTGGATAAAGGCGTTGGTTAGATCCAGTGACAAGACCCAAAGAGTGTGAGTTCAATACCCGGTTAAGGCAGTGGATAACTTTCAGAGGGAAAATTAACGGGAGATAACTGATAGCTGACATCCATCAAACATGGCACGTAGAACTAGAACAGTCTACCCCAGTGAGCGAAATAAAGGGTTCAGTTCGACATTCAAACCACCTGAAGAAGCCCGGAGCGTACAACGGCTGAAACGTTGTGATAAATATGGCGACAAAGATGAGGACAATAGTCCGAATAATGTAAATAAGGAAGAGGTAATCGAAGCTTTAGAACTGTTTATCACATCAAAGGATGAGATTTTTTTTTAAAGATGGGATCAAGAATTTAGAGGTACATTCATCAACATGGTGACTATTTCAACCTAATAAATTAGTTATTTGACATTTCATAAGCGTTTTATTCATTTCCTATAAAGTGCGTCATTTCCTGTGTGACAACCTAATATTTTTGTGAATGACAAACACCTGAGTGTAAAGTAGACTTATCTGTAGTAATTGCGATAGGAACGTATGCAACGATTGTAGCTTTCTGTCCAATGTGAAACAAAATAAACAGTTTAAGTGGAGTCAGATTGATCATAAATTGTTTTTAAAATGATACAGAAAATAAAATGAAATCTATTTTACTTATTTTAATTTTAGAAACTTAGACGTTCATTTTTGTAAAAAAAAAAAAAGAATTGGCCTTTTAATTAGCTTGAAAATAGTTTTTATTCCACAAAAGTCAGAAAGAATACTGAAGTCAATATATAACGAGAAAATTAGGATCTAAATAACGTGTCGATATTTTGTTAATTTATGCAAATTGTAGTTCTTTGATTGGAACTGGGTATACCCGGTTGTTCATTTAAATAAATCTTTTCGTAAAAGTATTTTTTTTTTATTGTGTGTGTGCAGATATCATTGACGTTAGTACACTTTCGAACTTGATATTTGTAAACGAACAACTAATTTCCCGATGACTCTGTAAAAGTCTGTGATCGATTTTTGACCATATATTATTTAACGGATCGATATTATAAACGGAACCATCCTTCTAAAATGTTTTTTTTTTTAAATCAACATTTTTCGATTTTGAAAAATGTCACGGTTTAAGGAACATTTAAAAACATCTACAAAAATTATTTTTATTCCTTCCCACCCCCCCATCAAAAAAATTCCATATTTTTTTGTTGTTTTTTGGTGATTTTTTTTTTAATCAGTGGGCCTATTTATGTAAGTGATACCAAACAATGTCCAACCCCGATTTTATTCAAGACTCGAGCGTAGGCTTGCTAACTGACTCACTTAATAAAAAAAAAAAAAGTGTTTGAATTATTGATTTTTGCCGTCTTTACCTTACTTTTGATTGAATAATATGCAGTTAATGAGCCGATGAGTGGGGCTCTTAAACAACAAAAGACCGTTGTGATGTATTATTTATTCAGAAAATTGATGAGGAACAACAGACCTTGTCACGGAAACACGTCGTATCCTGCACATGCTATGAAACGGCTTCCATAAAGAACTCACTAACTGCATGTATTTCATCTGTGATGATGTTGATGGTGGGAGTGGTTTTATTATTATTGTTGTTATTATTATTATTATTTTCATCAACATTTTTAATCGTTGTTCTCTTCATTGAAGTCAAATTGGAACCTTGAGGAGGCAATGATTTCTGTAATTAATCATCACACTGATGTATTCTTTTGCTTTTTTTTCAAACCTTCTTTCTTTTGCGACTTCTTGTCTAGCCTGTACCTCACTACTTCTTATCGTCTTTTTTGTAACCAATCTTGTTGTCGTCTTGTTTTACTTCTTATTCCCATCTGTTTTATGCTCTCCTTTTTAGCGTCCATTTTGTGCTCTCCTTTTTAGCGTCACTTTTGTGCTCTTCTTTTTAGCGTCACTTTTGGACTCTCCTTCTTTCCGTCTCCTTTCTTGCTCTCCTTCTTTCTCGTCTCCTTTCTTGCTCTCCTTCTTTCTTGTCTCCTTTCTTGCTCTCCTTCTTTCTTGTCTCCTTTCTTGCTCTCCTTCATTCTTGCTCTCCTTTCTTGCTCGCCTCCTTTCTTGCTCGCCTCCTTTCTTGCTCTCCTTCTTTCTTGTCTCCTTTCTTGCTCTCCTTCTTTCTTGTCTCCTTTCTTGCTCTCCTTCTTTCTCGCCTCCTTTCTTGCTCTCCTTCTTTTTTGCTCGTCTCCTTTCTTGCTCTCCTTCTTTCTCGTCTACTTTCTTGCTCTCCTCTTTCTTTTCCCATTTCTCTTATGCCGCCATTCTATTTTTTTTAAGTGCACAACCTGTGAATGGCACCCAGTGCGAATCAATTTTTTTGCAAGTGAAGTTTTCCTCGAAGATCACCGCCTTTCTGCACACACTTTGAACATATATACTACGCTTATTTTCACCTGTCAAAAGTGACTGTAGTGAGGATCGAACTTTCATGTTAAGCAAAAATTCAACCGAGACTGGCTTGTTAACCATCACTCTGCAGCCGGCGGCCCACATACATTTTTTTTTTTTTGTTTTTAAGTTGTATCGCTCAGCAAAATCCAGCGCGCATTGTGCGATGTACCCACATCAGAGGCTAAACATTTGCGTTGATGTAGGGAAGGTTCCGCAGTGGTGCGTGGGCAGATCTCTGCGCACATGGCTACCCACGGGCGCGTGCAGGTTTCCCTTGATTCATGAAGCTCACCTCTCCCTCCACTGCACATAGACATGTTTGGCTGTTACAGTGCATGTCGAGGGCAGCTGTGCAGAATTTACGATCAATGATTCATAAAAAGAAGTTGTTTGTTTTTTTTCTATAACTTTGTTCATCAGAACCGCTTGTGTACACAGTTGAACAAATGTGTGCGTCTCTATGTTTTTGAGAGAAAATGATGGTCACAGAGTTCCCAATGAGGATCGAAACTGGAAAAGGCATTAACAGCCACTGGACTTGAGAGACCTACTTTCATGAAAAATTGTTTTAAGAGAAGTATTTTCTAAATTCAAGCCAACAGCAAGTCTAAATGCTCGGTCAATTAAGGTTAAATATTTCCTTATAATGGCAACTGCTTCCATAAGAAGCATGTTAGCTATTGCCCTACGGGCATGCGTTTGAAGATTCGGCGTTCTTATTACGATGAACAATAATTTTCCTTTTTTTAATCCGAGAAATCGCTTTCAAGCTAAGCGAGCGTTGATATTAAGCCACGAGAAGCCCACAATGTAAAGCAGTGTTCAATTATCCTGATCACAAAATGCACATTCCTCGTTGAAATCCTTTGAAGTCTATATCTGTGCTAAGTTTAAAAATAGATGTACCCGAAACGTAAACGACCATTTTTAAGCAAGTTATTTCCTCTTACGGTTAGCGTTATATTTAGTGGTTGCACATGTTTGAATAGACGTCCTGTTTTTTTTTTGGGTGGGGCAGAAAATTGCTGTCTACACTTAGTCATGATACGGGAGTAGATAGGTTTGCTTATCGTTCGGTTCACACTCCTATCTGGTCCTTTGAACAGGAGTAGAGGTTTATCCTTTGTTTCCTCTTTAAGATTTGGGTTTTCCGGTTTCCTTTAAAATCTTTTCCCCTTCTCTTTCATTCCTGGTGCCACCCCACCCAGCGCCACACCTTGCGTCTTGGTAAAATTATCACCTTGCTTGGAGTGGTCCCACTTATTCTGTAGCCCTCTACCTCGAGTGGCTCTTGAGCCTTTTGCAGGCGGGAAATCATTGTGAAAATAAAGAAAAAAAAAGTGCCTTTGGATTGTTAGCCTCGTGAGGCACCGGTCATCGGGATATGAGTCCAGGCAACTACATTTATTTTAAACGCTCCTTTCCCTCCTCTGAGGCATGTAGATGTTATATACCGCACCCATGAACACTAATGGGTATGTCCGAATCCTCATAAATACGTTGGACACCATTGTAAGTGGAGTGGGGGTAATATGCTAAGTTGTTCACCACTAGCAGTTGTTTACCTATTTCACGTCGCTGGCGAGTATTGTATTTTGTTGATGTTATAAAGATTACCATTTCATTTCCAACCTCCATTTTGGCTATTCCCCATTCAGTAACAACAGTAGACAGGCCTTACTCGCTTGGCGCTGCACTATCATGTCTTAAGCTACGATTTCTTAAGAGTTAACTTACTCTTTTATTATTTTCAACCTGTTTTTTTCCGTTAAATATAACGGACAAGAGTATTCAGTTTAAATAAGAGCAAATAGCTTCGCCTATCGCTCGGCTCACACTCCTCCCGATTTTTTGTACAGCAGTAGAGGTTTATCCTTTAATTCCCGTTTGGGATTGGGTTTCCGGTTCCCTCTGAAGTTTTTTTTTTTTTTCTCTTTCAGTCCCAGTGGCTACCCTACCCCAACTTGCGTGTTAGTGGCTTCGTTCTACTTCAACTCTGTACTTCTAACCTCTTCACCTGAACTCTGCCATTTTATTTACTATTTATTTATCTACCTCAATCGGAGTAGATAGGTTCGCCTACAGCCCGGTTCACACTCCTCCTCGGCCTTTTGAACAGGTGTAGAGGTTTATCCCTTATTTCCTGTTTAGGATTGGGTGTTTACTTCAACTGTATACTTTTAACGTCTCCGCCTGAACTCTGAAATGTTACTATTTATTTGCTTTTCCTCATCAGGAGTAGTTTTTTTTTTTTTTTCATCAATAGGGAAAGATACCATCGCCTATCACCCGGTTCACACTCCTCCTCGGCCTTTTGAACAGGTGTAGATGTTTATCCATTGCTTCCTGTTTAGAATTGCGTACCCGGTAACTTTAAAGTCTTTTCACTCACTTTCAATCCCAGTAAGCCCTTACGTCTTGGTAGCATTATCGCCTTGCTTGGGGTGAATTGATTGAAAAAAATAAATGAATAAAATAAAAATGACCTGAAAGACCCAGTTTCTACTCTTTTCCTGTTATCCATAGTTTGTTGGCAGACAGAAAGCGAAAATAGGTCTCGCTATATAGATTTCCATTTCAGTTTCGTTCTGTGTGCGCAAGCATATTTTAATTAAATGGCGGGCCTAAAATATTTGTTCAAGATTTCTAAAACGAGCTTTGAAAATTACTTTATTTAATTGCTGAACAGTTAGATAAAATTTTATAATATCTATCTATATCTCTGAGAAGAGGTATTATGATATTTACATTATTCGGACTGTTATCCCATCTTCATTGCCATATTCGCAACGTTTCGGCCGTTTTTACGCTCGGGCCTTCTTCAGCATCTGTCTATATCTCTGAGATGAGGGATTATGATTACTTACATTATTTACATTATTCGGACTGTTATCCTCATCTTCATTGGCATATTCACAACGTTTCGGCCGTTTTTACGCTCGGGCCTTCTTCAGGTGATTCGAATTTCAAGCGGAACCCTCGAGAAGATATGACCCTGTGGATAAAGGCGTTGGTTAGATCCAGTAACTAGACCCAAAGAGTTGTGAGTTCAATACCAGGCTACAGCAGTGGTGAACCAAAAAACTTGGAGTTAAATGGAAATAAGGAAGAGGCATGGCACGTGGAACTAGAACAATCTACCCCCCACCCCCGGTGGACGAAGTAAAGGGTTCAGTTCGAAATTCCAGTAACCTGAAGAAGGCCGGAGTGTACAACGGCCGACACGTTGTGAATATGGCAATGAAGATGAGGATAACACTCCGAATAATGTAAATAATATAAGTAAAATTTTATAATTATCTCATTGTTTAGGGGTTAAAAAACAACGGTTTTTCTGTATGCATGTATGATTAAATGTTACAATCTTATGTCAGGCCTCATGGTGAAAATATTATAGTGTTCCGACCATGAGGCCCAGGTTCGAATTTCAGTATGGACGGTTGATCCAAGCCTTTTTTGTGTGAAATTGGATAAGATAGGCGAAATTGTTCGCAAGCAGCACGATGGTACAAGTCATCATGACCGAGAATTTATGCGTACTGGCCCTGTTCAAAACTTGATCCAGCGATATTATGCCGGTTTACTCTCTCTCTCTCTCTCTCTCACCTCTCTCTGTTTCTTCCATTCGCTCTCCTTTCTCCCTTTTGTCTTTTTCTCTCTCTTTCTCCTTTTCTCTCACTTTTCTCTCTTTTTCTTTTTCTCTCTCACTCGCTTTCTCCCTTTTCTCTCGCTTTTTCTATCCAGGCAGATTATGCGCTCTTACTCTCTGTCTCCTCTCTCTTTCTCTCTCTCTCATAAATTTCAAACGACATACATACATACATATATATATATATATATATATATATATATATATATATATATATATATATATACATTATATGGCTGTGTGTGTGTGTAGTATGAGTATAAATGTGCATATTTAAACGAGACATGTTTGTAAAATCTCTGTGCAGACAAATGTGTCCGTAATATGCTTCTCTCTGCACACAATCCCCAAAAATGAGAAAGGAAAAAAGAGAAACAATAGACGCTAGCAGATGGCCTCTCGGCCATTTCCCTTGGCTACAAGTGACACAGAAACAGCTCCATTCACCCCCACCCACCCAAAAAAAAACAAAGAAATACTAAAAATGAAACCCTAAGAAGCGACTTTGAAATATCAAAATAAAGCATTAAACAATTTGAAGAACAAAACGCAACATCGAATCCTTTCCCCTTCTCTCAAACAGCGTCAGCCAAGAAAAAGCACCGAAAATGGTCATCTCCTCGAATGACTCCATGACTAAATCGCCATTTGACAACTCTCCCTTCCAATCCTCTTTTTCTCGCCTTACTCTCCCTTTTTTTTTCCTTATTTTTTTTTCTTTTTTTTTTTTTTTTTTTTGGTTCTTGTGTCTCTGGCTTTGACACGCACGCTCCCCTTTTTGTATTTTTCATTCGCTGTGTGTTTTCTCAGGTCTGCCTCAATCCTCTTTTTGCCCACCCGCGTCAATCGGCCGTCGTCAGATAATGAACGCTTTTATGTTTGAGTCGAAACTGCTCGACTGAGTCATAGCGTCCAACATTGTTTAAAATCATTTTTTTTTTTATGGCGACGAAAGAAGAGAAACAAATGCATACAAGGGAAAGAATGATTGCTTATTTAATAAAACCTGAAACCATTTATAGTATCTCTCTCTGTCTCTCTCTCTCTGTCCATCTGTCTGTCTGTCTGTCTCTCTCTCTCTGTCCATCTGTCTGTCTCTCTGTCTCTCTCTCTCTCCATCTGTCTGTCTCAATCTCCATGTCTGTTTGTCTGTCTCTATCACCCTCTATTTAACTCTGTCTCCATCTATGCGTCTGTCTGTCTGTCTGTCTCCATCTGTCTGCCTGTCCCTATCTATTCTATTTATCTCTATCTATCTGCCTGTTTGTCGCTATCTGCCTATCTCTGTCTCTTTGTATCTCTCTATCTACATATCTCTCTCGGTTTGTATCTATCTCTATTTCTCTCTCTCTCTCTCTCTCTCTATATATATATATATATATATATATATATATATATAATCCACAGAGACTGTTTCGCTGTTTCACAGCTCATCAGTGTGGCTAGACATCCGATCCTTCAATGACAGAGGATACATATAGATATATAACATTTATAATTTATATATATATATATATATATATATATATATATATATATATATATATATATATATATGTGAGTGTGTCTGGGTTTGCTTATATATATATATATGTGAGTGTGTCTGGGTTTGCTTATATATATATATATGTGAGTGTGTCTGGGTTTGCTTATATATATATATATGTGAGTGTGTCTGGGTTTGCTTATATATATATATATATGTGTGTGTGTGTGTGTCTGGGTTTGCATATATATATATGTGTGTGTGTGTCTGGGTTTGCATATATGTGTGTGTGTGTGTCTGGGTTTGCATATATGTGTGTGTGTGTGTCTGGGTTTGCATATATGTGTGTGTGTGTGTGTGTCTGGGTTTGCATATATGTGTGTGTGTGTGTGTGTCTGTGTTTGCATATATATGTGTGTGTGTGTGTGTGTCTGGGTTTGCATATATGTGTGTGTGTGTGTGTGTCTGGGTTTGCATATATGTGTGTGTGTGTGTGTCTGGGTTTGCATATATATATATATGTGTGTGTGTGTGTGTGTCTGGGTTTGCATATATATATATATGTGTGTGTGTGTGTGTGTGTGTCTGGGTTTGCATATATATATATATGTGTGTGTGTGTCTGTGTTTGCATATATATATATATATATATATATATATATATATATGCGCTATATGTGTGTATAAATGTATATATTTGAAGCATGTTTGTCTTTCTGTTCGATTATTTCACATCTTTCACTAATGCGAATGTATCGTATTTGTTATATTTAACCCCTATTCTCATACGAGCATAGTGCCCGTCAAAAATAACGTTTTAATGTGCCAAATCCCTTTAGGACGTGGGCGATAATGACTGCACAAAATTTTTGTTTATTTTTGTTCGTCAAGTAGGATACTCAGTGACAACCCCACCCCGCCCGACCAGGTCTCTTGACGGACAATAATTCTTGCAAGTGTTAAATTCCCTTCCTTGCATCGATTTTACTGTCTTCTGACCTTCCTCCAAACTGTCTTCAATTTTCTAAGGTCAGTGCCAACCCGACCCCTGACCAAAAGAGACGGGAAGAAATCTACTGGCCGACGTCAATTGGGATGTAAGTTGTCTTTCTGCAGAACACTCAATTAAGGGTGTCACATTCCGTCCTCTTCTTCGCTACCTTCACCGCCGAAGTTGAGCAACGTCGAGCCTGGTCAGTACCGAGATGGGTGACCACTTAGGAATACCAGGTGCTGTAAGCTTGGGTGTGCGGGTGGTGTAATGTGTTTACGGCCATTATCCCTTTGAAGCACCGATTCTCGTACGATCACCGAAGTTAAGCAACGTCGAACCTGGTCAAGGACCTAGATGGGTAATCACGTTGAAACACCGATTCTCGTACGGACATCGAAGTTGAGCAACATCGAGCCTGGTCAGGACCTAGATGGGTGACCGCTTGGGAACACCAGGAGCTGTAAGCTTGGATGCACGGGTGGTGTAATGGATAATGGCTCGGAAATGTTAATCGGATGGCCAAGTTTCAATTCCCGTTGGGTTCGTTATATTCACTTACGTCCATATACCCTCTTTCCCCCAGCTATGGGTTAATTAGTAAAACTTGTATCACTAAACATTTATTATCTAAAAAAAAATACTTACAATCTAAAAATATTTTCTGGCCTCGATAGAGATAGCAGCAACGCTGTTTTCTGTTAGTATATTTTGTGGGTGAGGAGGTGTGCTATAGAATGCTTAAATGCCCATCTCTTCCCACCTGTACTTGTACACGCGCATAGAATAGTATAAGAAGAGATTATAGATTAGGGTTGTCACTTCCTTCTTGTCGTACTCCTGATTAGATCTGAAAAGATTGCCGTAATCTTAATGAAATCTGAAATGACTGGGTTTCGGGATCTTCGTCAGACATGTACTACTTTGCAAACCGGTGTACTAGCTCTATCAGCTATATACATTTAGTGGAGTAAGAGCGCAGAAGACGGTTTGTAATGGACGGAAAGACGACGTCTCGAGTTTTCAGGATGATGTTTTGGTTTTGTGGCAATTTGTGGTGTTGTGGGAAACTACCTCTGGTGCAGCCTATTCTATTTTCAGTTTTTTTTCTCTCTCTTATACTAAATTCGTTATAACTGATCCATACGCCGAAGTATTTGAATAGTTTAGTCTTTACTTATTTCCCACTCTGATGGATTCAGGGTATGTACCATCACTGCTTTCATTCCAATTCCAGATTATAATATCTATTTTGGTTTGGTTTATCTAGAGTACTATTTTTTTTTTTTCAGCACTTGGTCAAAGATGTTGATTTCTTTTCTGTTCAAATTCATTTTTTTACTCCATCTTTAACTGTCATTGGTGTAAGGTCTTGTCATTGGTGTGAGGTCATTTAATGGTGTAAGGCCATCTTTAACTGTCATTGGTGTAAGGTCTTGTCATTAGTGTAAGGTCATTTAATGGTGTAAGGTCTCATTTAATGGTGTAAGGCCATCTTTAACTCTCATTGGTGTAAGGTCTTGTCATTGGTGTAAAGTCATTTAATGGTGTAAGGTCTCATTTAATGGTGTAAAGCCATCTTTAACTCTCATTGGTGTAAGGTCTTGTCATTGGTGTAAGGTCTCATTTAATGGTGTAAGGTCATCTTTAGCTGTCATTGGTGTAAGGTCTTGTCATTGGTGTAAGGTCATTTAATGGTGTAAGGCCATCTTTAACTGTCATTGGTGTAAGGTCTTATCATTAGTGTAAGGTCATTTAATGGTGTAAGGTCTCATTTAATGGTGTAAGGCCATCTTTAACTCTCATTGGTGTAAGGTCTTGTCATTGGTGTAAGGTCATTTAATGGTGTAAGGTCTCATTTAATGGTGTAAAGCCATCTTTAACTCTCATTGGTGTAAGGTCTTGTCATTGGTGTAAGGTCTCATTTAATGGTGTAAGGTCATCTTTAGCTGTCATTGGTGTAAGGTCTTGTCATTGGTGTAAGGTCATTTAATGGTGTAAAGCCATCTTTAACTCTCATTGGTGTAAGGTCTTGTCATTGGTGTAAGGTCATTTAATGGTGTAAGGTCTCATTTAATGGTATAAGGCCATCTTTAACTGTCATTGGTGTAAGGTCTTGTCATTGGTGTATGGTCATTTAATGGTGTAAGGTCTCATTTAATGGTGTAAGGCCATCTTTAACTGTCATTGGTGTAAGGTCTTGTCATTGGTGTAAGGTCTCATTTAATGGTGCAAGGCCATCTTTAACTGTCATTGGTGTAAGGTCTTGTCATTGGTGTAAGGTCATTTAATGGTGTAAGGCCATCTTTAACTGTCATTGGTGTAATTGTCTGTAGAGTCTACACTGATAGCAGTTGATATTCAGGACAAAGGAAATGAAGTGTGGAGTTAGTGTTGCCTCTTTCAGATAGCAGCGGAAGAGAGACGGTGAAGAGAGAAAAGGGAGTGGAAAGGATAGATATATACCTTTCTTTTTTTTTTTTCACGTGAAGCAAGACGACAATGCCACTAAGACGCAAGAGGATACTGCGAGTGAAAGAGAATAAAATTTTAGTGAGGAGAGAGGACAATAAAAGAACAGCTTTCAGAAAGACAGATGATTGCGACTGATGTTACATTTAAATTTTTAAAGACCGTAGACGGCAAGAAAGCAAAGAACCGTAATAGAATTCCTCAATCTTCGTGGTACCCTTGAATCCATGTAGTCCAGTAACTTTTCGACTTTTTTTTACCCATGAACCACGTTTAATCTTAATTTAGTTTTGGTGAATTTCCCATTACCATTCCATAAAAAAAAAAAACAGCTTATTTTATTTCTTACAAACAGATAAGGTTAGGAATTGTATTATCAGTCAGTCAGTTATGTGCCATACGTGAAACACTCTTAGGCGATCATGTATCTTTTGATACATGACTGACGAGGCAGATTTTTTCCCGTATTCGGTTGCCATTTCTTTTAGCGGTAGACCAGTTACCATCCAAGGCTATAGAAACCGGCCTGTCCTGCTATTTATCCATAGCTGGGGGGGGAGAAGAGGATTCATACCTTTCCAATGGTTATTAGCACGTAAGTGAATTTCAGTCAGTAATGTGCCATATGTGATAGACACTTAGGCGATCATGTATCTTTCAATACATGATTCACGAGGCAGATTTCTTCCCGCAGTAGGTTGCCATTTCTCTCTGCTGTAAACTAGTTGCCAGCCAAAGCTATAGAACCCGGTCTGTCCTGCTATTTACCCATAGCTGGGGGGAAGAAGAGGAGGATTCGTACTTTTCTCAAGGGTAATTGGCACGTAGTTGAATGCAATGGATTCGACTGGAATTTGAACTCGGCTCTCCGATTCTTCAATCCGAGCCGCTATCCATTACTCCACTTTATGCTTTAAAAATGCTTTATTTTGAAGTAAAACAAATTTAACGAAAATATACTACTAAATTCCATGGAACATTTATACACACACGTACTTATATACGTCCTCAGATTGGATGGTTTTGCCGGAAATTGCCCCTGAAGCTGAAAAGGTTAAGGTTGGCTTCCTTTATATATAATACTTACTTATATAATTCATATATTAAATTAATTTTATTATTAATATTTAAAACTAATATTAGTATTTATTATTAATATATTAAATTAATTTACATAATAACTTATATTTATACAATTTCCCTTTATATATATATATATATATATTTATATATTTTTGTGTATTTAGGCAGCAATCCTTCTTTTATGCACATTTCATTGAAAACGACAGAAAAGGTGCTTGGTTTGTTTGTTTTTATGAAAAACAATAAAATAAAACAATAAAAACAAACAAACCAGGACTTAATAATATTAACTTTGAACATGGACAGAATATCTTGACCGTGTTTTGAAAAATAAAAACATTTTATAAAGCATACATACAACAAACTATTTCTTATTTTAACAGTTAAAATATAATCCTTGAAAATGGCTAAATGTATAGCCGAAAGCGCTCGGATAAAAAGAACATTCGGACAGTTTTTATATAATTTATCATCCGAAAAGAAAAATATTAGATCGCATGACAAATTGTGTAAAAAAAACTAAATAAAAGCACCTGTCTGTCGTTTTCAATGAAATCTGTATATATATATATATATATATATATATATATATATATATATATATATATATATATAGGGTGTTTCATCAAGACGGATCAAAGTCAGCACTAAAAAAACGGTGTTATTGGTGAAAATTTATTTATTTATTTTTTATTGGATCATGTTATTTAAGTCATGGCAATTATGTATGAAAATAATATCGCCCAAACGTCTGCCAAAAATGAAAAAAAAAAAAAAAAAAAATCATCAGACGTTTAAACTTAAAATCGGTTCAAGTTGTTTGAACACCTTTTTTTATATATATATATATATATATATATATATATATATATATATATATATCCTTCTCGGTTTTATTCAACTTTTTACAATCAAAACATCCGGTAGAGTAAAAAGGATGCTGACTTCCATCACTTGATCTCGTTTTCTGCTAGTTTTAGAGTTGTTTTTTTCTGTTTTTTTTTTTGTTTTTTTTTGTATTTTAATATGGCTGTAGAAATCCAATTCTCAGTTGGGACAACCTTTCCGAAATGAAATTGGTCTATGGGTAAATAAAATATTACCGTGGACTCTCAATTTGCTATTTTTTTTGTGAGCCGCTCCGCCTCGAAGGTCCATACGAACCCCGGATGAGAATTTCTGATATAGTCTAATGTATTATTAGAACAACTGCCATGAAAATATTTATTTATAGAAAATAGAATCTTTATAGGAAAATGACTGAAGCCGAGATGCCAGATCAGGACCAATAACATTACAAATCCTTCTTTGGATATTGTCTAGAATCTAGAGATATATAACAGGAACACCATACCAATAATATTCGATGCAAAATCGAATGGTAAATTTATAAAGGTGCAAGGTGGATTCTGACGAGAACCATATAGATATATCTATATATTTTTTTTTGTTGTCCTTATTTCGGATGGTCGATTCTAGACTCCTGGAGAACAACACACTCTTCACGT
>CAHIKZ030001226.1:512500-555000 GCA_903632075.3 Acanthosepion pharaonis
ATGGAATCGGATTTCCTACATTTTTCAACCGATTTCAACAATTCACTTTTTTTTTTAGCAGGTAGTGTTTCTTATTGTCTTGCACACTTTTTTCTTTATTTTTTACATTCAGAATGCTTTAAAAATTCCATTTACAAGACAATTGTTTATAATGAAATTCTATTCAATCCGTAGAATCATAACGATTGAAAACAATGTTTTTGTTTGAGTTTGGGTTTGACCAATTCGTAAAAAAAAAAAAAAAAAAAAAAACTAATTAAGACATGCATGTCCGTCAACCTTAAACAATAATCTTTGTCAATTTTATTTTTCAGTCTTTATGATGGTCGATACTTGATCTATCTCTTACTGTTGCATCCCCGGTCAACGCCAGGCTCTACTGCTAGTTAGTAATATACGGGGATAGTTTTTTTTTAAAAAACAAGACATTGAAATTTGTTCTCGGTTGTCCTGTCCATGTGCAAGGAAAGCATTCACTGCTCTGCAGAGAGGACTAATATTAAACAGCACTTCTTTTCTCTTGTTTTTAATTAAATTTTCCTTTTTCTTAATACTTTGTGTCGCGTTTGAAAGGCATCTTTCGCTATTGCGACAAGCCTTTCGATTTCGATGTTACGTTTGCCATCGTCTGTTAAAGCACTTCCCGGATATTTAAACTCCTGTATTTGCTTGGCTATGGCATCTACAATTACCGTTTCGCATCTTGGATTGTTTCTTCCATTGGCATTTCTAAGTCTTTGATTGTCTTTCAATCATTCCGCCTCACCTGCTATCCTCTTCCACCTCACCTGCTATCCTCTTCCGCCTCACCTGATATCTTCTCCCGCCTCACCTGCTATTCTCTTTCGCCATACCTGCTATCCTCTTCTGCTTCACCTGCTATCCCCTTCCGCCTCACCTGCTATTCTCTTCCGCCTCACCTGCTATCCTCTTCCGCCGATCCTGTGAGTCACAACGCACCGTTTGGGAACTACTGGGTCAAGACAACAAACTAAAATACTATTTTTAAAATCGAAGATGCAGAGAGAGGTTTAAAGGGAGATAACCGCAGATTCGAAGTCAGAACATTATCATTGATAACTCTCTCCTCCAATTTGCGGATCCTAGTTACTATATTCTTAATACTTGATATCACAATGATAAAATCGGTCAATAATTATTTATATCTATTTATACTTGGACTCATGCATGCAATTACAAGTAATCTATAGTAATATTTTAAATTTTCAAATCATATTTATTTTGGGTATATGAATTTTTCTAGATGTTTGATTGTCATTCAATCATTCCGCCTCACCGGCTATCCTCTTCCGCCTCACCGGCTATCCTCTTCTGCCTCACCGTTTGTGGAACCACTGCCATAGTAAGATACGACTACACTAGCGTAAAAACCAACAAACACGATTATTTGATGACCAGAGTTGCATTCAGTGGGTGTACAAAGATTTTTTTTTGACAAACGAAGTCACCAATATTCAGAGTGCTAAGGGTTAAAAAAAAAATAAAAAAAAGTACACATTGTCCGGGGTTTTACTCAAGTCCGCAAGTATCTACCAGAAAGGCAACCTGTGTTGAATCTTAGCCCCTATACAAGGGATACAATCGGCGTATAGTATAACACACAACTTGCTTTCAGTGAGGAATGAAAGAAAGAAACGGTTAACGGCTGTTTTAATGAAATGGAAAAAGTTGTCAATTTCAAATCTTTTTATTTGTACCCACTTCTTAAAATTACGACCAGCATTCATATTTATGATTGTTATTGCGATATTCTGTTAAAGGTGTTAAGCTCGCTCGTCAGTCAGTTATGTGCCATGAGTAATAACACGCTTAGGCGATCATGTATCTTTCGATACATGACTGACGAGGCAGATTTTTTTTTCCCCGCGGTAGGTTGCCATCCAAGGCTATAGAACTCGCTCTATCCTGCTATTTACCCATAGCTGGCTAGAATAAGAGGACTCATACCTTTCCAATGGGTAATTAGCACGCAAGTGAATGCAATGGATTCGACTGGAATTTGAACTCTGCTCTCTGATTCCTCAATTCGAGCCGCTGCAGTTGTTTTTAACTAGTTTTGTTTTTTGTAATTTTACCTTTGCTTTTATCACAAGTCGGCAAGTAATTTTTTTTTTTTTTTCGTTAAAGCCAACGTTTTGATTAGAGACCTTATCAGAATCTAACTTTACCGTCTGCCCAATTATAAATACATTTATAAATTCATTAAGAGAGAGAGAGAGAGACTTTTTTTTTTTTTGCTTTCCTTAATGTTATTATAATCCACCCTGTGCCCGAAATCTCGTTCACGTGAGAAAGGATGAGATTCTTTTCTCGTAAATCCAAACTTTGGCAATATGGCGACTGTTTAAGCTTTTTGTTTTGAATTACACTTTATGTTGTTGCTGTAGTAGTGTAGTTATGTTTATTTTTTTTTTTTTTTTATCAAGAAGTCAATTATCTTAACTACTTCGTTGCAGTTATTGTAGCTTTTGCTTTTCTATTATCTTGTTTTATTTTTTTTTTTAATGAGGTCACTATTAGTAGCGACACCTAGCGTCTTATTCTGTCTGTTATTACGTCCTCGGAAAATCAAAGTAATTATCACGAAATTAATTGCCATTTTTTTCTTTTCTCGTTCGTTCATCTTTTCTTCTCTCGTTCGTTCATTTTTTTTTTTTTGTTTTCCCAAACTCTCGTTCGTCCATTTTTTTTTTTCTCACCTGTCGTTCGTTTTTTCTTCTCGCGTTCGTTCGTTTTTTCCTTCTCTTATTCATTCATTGTTTTTTCTTCTCTCGTTCGTTCATTGTCCGCTTCATTTCAACTAGTTTACCTTTTCACTTTGCTTTATGATTCAATATGGCGTTGCCTTGTTTCGAAGACCTACAACCATTCAACTATAAAACTATTATATCTCGCAATCCATTACTGCCAGTTTTTATCCAATCATTAGCCCGTTTTTTTTTTTTTTTTTTTTTTTTGTGAGCTGGTTAAACTCATCGTAAAGAATATCTTCCGGGTCATTTTCAATTTGGCGCCATACTTGACAGACACCTGAAAGTCTCCTGGTTAAATTGATCTTTCGCCTTCCGTTTGCACACTCAGATCAATATTTCTCGATCTCTCTCAAATCGAGAAAATTAATTTCCCCTTGTATTTATAGTAATTTCCAACCTTTGTCCCATAATGAATGCTACGTTTGCATGTATTTTTTTATACAGTGTAACCCGGATATAAGAGACTTTGTCTCTGGTCCCAAATTAGAGCCTGTGTTAATGTATATAAAATAGACCCAACCCGGATATAAGAGACTTTGTCTCCGGTCCCGACAACTCTCTTATATCCGGGCTACACTGTACTAAAAACTATTATGAGACAGTAGTATTTTCTCTCATTTTATTTACTTTATTCTGTTTTGTTTACATCATTTTTTTTAATCCCTGTACTATAATGATTGTTACATAGTCTTGTGTATTTTATATTAGGGGTGGACAAACTTTTCAATGCAAGGGCCACATAAAAAAAATTCACGATTTTATTGGGCCGTTTAGTATATTAACCCAAAATAATTAATAGTTAAAATAGACAAAAAAAAAAGGCTTTTAAAGAAAAAAAAAATGCAATTAATTTTTATTAAATAATATTTTAAAGTACTTTAAAAGATTCACATGAAACGCATTTAATTGAAAGACAAAGTAAATCGGCTTAAAGTACTTTAAAGAAAAAAAATATTAATAAGTATTTTTAAGTTGATCTGAAAAATATTTGAAAGACAAAATAACTTTGTTTTAAGAAAAAAATATTTTTATTTATTAATATTATAAAAAAACATTTCATTTGAAAAACAAATTAACTCTGCATAAAGAAATAAAAAAACAATTCTTACTAATATTTTAAAGTAGAAACTTCAAATAAAACACATATGAATTAACTAATTTTAAAGAAAACAATTTAGATTTTAAAATAGAAACTTCACATGAAACAGATTTATTTGAAAAAACTAAGTAACTCAGCAACTGAAGGATTTCAATGGCTCCATGTACCTGACTGCAGTCATTTACCAGTTTGTTAAAATTAGGCGTCAAATTGATTGTAACAATTGTTTGGCATTGCTTGATAACTTTCTCTTTCGAATTTGCTAACATTTGGCGGGCCGTAATTTACCCACCCCTGTTTTATATACAGTGTAACCCGGATATAAGAGAGTTGTCGGGACCAGAGAAGAAGTCTCTTATATCCGGTTTTCTCTTATATCCGGGTTTGATCTATTTTATATACATTAACACAGGCTCTAATTTGGGACCAGAGAAAATCTCTCTTATATCCGGGTTACACTGTAGTATTTTTGAGGAGAAGCGCTCTGTCCTGCTTTACTTAGAAGTGAAATTGCGTTAAACCCGGCCTTGTGCCACATGTAACCCTCGTGTGTGTGTAGGGGGGGGGGGTAGAGCTAAATATCACTTACAAGTGAAATTGGGATGCGGAACTGTACTGGTCATCAGCCGATATCCAACCATGGTTGGCAGATTCAAATTTTTATTTAAAGGCAAAATAATACGTATAAAAAACAGAAAAAATAGCCAAATCAACATATGAGATAATAATGAAACCACTTTATTATTTCTTTCAATTTAAAAAACTTTTGTATGTACAGTGTAACCCGGATATAAGAGAGTTGTCGGGACCGGAGAAGAAGTCTCCTATATCCGGGTTTCTCTTATATCCGGGTTTGGTCTATTTTATATACATTAACACAGGCTCTAATTTGGGACCAGAGAAAAATCTATCTTATATCCGGGTCTCTTATATCTGGGTTACACTGTACTGAATGTAACAACCATTATGAGACATAAGTAGTATTTTATTTACCTCTTAATAATAATAATAATTGTTTACGTTACTGTACAACCTCAGTCCCCAAATCCTGTTAGGGCCCCGGATATGGGTAAATAGTTGATCCCCAAACTGGGATAAAAAATTATAAAGAAATTATATAAAAAATACCAGCAATATATTTTCATAGTAAAAACAAAAATATTTCTGTCAGGAAATATATTACCAGCAATACATTTTTTAAAAAAATACTAATACTCCCAATAAAATTAAATTTCGTCATTAAATGACCCATAAGGATGTTGATTTGCCGCTACAATTCCAGTTGTAGTTGGAGCCCTCGGATTGATTGGAAAGGGTTCAGATAGCCACGTTGAATGCATTCCTGGTGAAAAATTGTACTCACAAGTACAGCTCACCAGAGCCAGATTTAGATGAAGAGAGGCCTTAGGCTATTCCACTGGTGCCCACCCCCACTCCAAATCCTCCATTCTCATGAGTAGAGAAAAATGGAAAAGTGTTAAATTAAACAATTTGAGTAACGTCGAGGATGAGGGCGGGTGTTTAAAATTACTGAAGGGTTGTTTGGAGTTTACAATGCGTTATGACAGCGAGTATAAGAAAGGCGTATGATAACAGTGTCAAACAAAATTATTATACGCCTTGGATGGAGGCCTACTTAGATTTTGAGGCCCCTAGGCTTCGGCTTTCTAAGCCGATGGGTAATCCCAGCACTGTAGTTCATTTACACATTACGAAGAGCTTTATCTATGTAAAATGTATGTGATCCTAGGGTTTTTTTTGTTTTTGTTTTTTGTTTTTTTTTTGTTTTTTGTTTTTTGTTTTTTTGTTAAGAATACTCAGTGGAAAATCTCATGAAGCCATTTCTTGCCATAGGTCTCTGGTTGGGACCCGGAATGAAACGTGTATACAAGAGAAATCAAAGGGAGTAGTAGTAGTAATAATACTAATTAATAATAACAATAATAATAATAACAGCAATGATAATAATAATAATAAATAAAAATAAAAGGAGTCGTCGCAAAATTGCAAATTACTCGTCGGAAATTTCATTCCTCGCAAGGATCTCCATTAATCTAGTTTATTTCAAACCTTGTTCAAAGAATGTTCATTATGCTATAAATCTTCGTGATTTTTCCCCTCTAAAGGGAGAAAAACAAATTAAAAACAAAGGGGGATAACTCTTAAAATATTTATTTCACTTGTGTCTTTCTACGTCGAACACGAGCATTATTTATTGACCTTTGACAATCCCTTTTTTTTCGGTTTCCAATGATTTTTACTTGGTGCATATAATAGCCATATTCTATCAGTAATGTTTGCATTAATTCCCGACCAATGACAATACCTTTCGTCCTGATTCTTCATGCGTATTTATAATAAAAGCGTTAGCAATGCATTTATATTTATGCATATAAATAAAAACTATTTTATCAGCAATCCTTGTTTTAATTCCTGACCACTGACAATCCCTTTCTTTCTTGTTCTCCGCTTTTCTCTTCGTCTCCACGTCTTTCTCTCTCTCCGTTTCCTCCTCTCTTTATCTCTCTCTGTTTCCTCCTCTCTTTCTTTATCTCTCTCCTTTTCATCCTCTCTTTCTTTATCTCTCTCCGTTTCCGCCTCTCTTTTTCCATCTCTCTCCGTCTCCTCCTCCCTCTCTCTATCTCCTCCACTCTTTCTCTCTATATATCTCCGTCTCCTCCACTCTTTCTCTCTCTCTCTCTTCGTCTCCATCTTTCTCTCTCTCTCTCTTCGTCTCCATCTTTCTCTCTCTCTCTCTTCGTCTCCACTCTTTCTCTCTCTCTCTCTCTTCGTCTCCACTCTTTCTCTCTCTCTCTCTCTTCGTCTCCACTCTCTCTCACTATGTGCCTCTTTCTATCTGCCTCTCTCCTTACCCCTCCTCTCTCTATCTCTACATCTCCCCTCTCTCTCTCTCTCTCTCTCAGCTTCTGTCCCTCTCGCTAATACTAAATTAAAAAAAATATCATTAGAAACAAAAATGTGCTGAATTACAGTCTGATGCCTAATCTCTTTGATGCCAGTGAATGCTGGACAATTTCCTTACGCAGGAAGACACTTGAAACGATAGATATCTATTTCTGTAAATTTCTACTGACGAATTCTGAGAATGCGCTATCCTCTGAAAATGGAAACAACAAGAAAACTTATAATTACAATCAGAAAGAGACAACTTAAAATTCTGGGATAAAAAAAAGAAAAAACATGGCCTAGAGAATTTAATACACCCAAGGTATGTTAAAAGACGGCGGAGCAATGGATAGCGGCTCGGATTGAGGAATCGAAGGGCCGAGTTCGAATTCCAATCGAATCCATTACATTCACTTACGCGCTAATAACCTTGGGAAAGGTATGAATCCTCTTCTCCCCCCCCCCAGTTATGGATAAATAGCAGGACAGACCGGGGTCTATAGCCATGGATGGCAACTGGTCTACCGCAGAAATAAACGGTAACCTACTGCAGCAAAAAGAAAAATCTGCCTCGTCAGTCATGTATCGAAAGATACATGATCGCCTAAGCGTGTTATAACGCATGGCACATAACTGAACCGTGCGAATAGATGGCCGGGAAAAAACGGACGAGCAGGAACGGTAGAGGGTAATAAGTTTTTGGGATCAGGGTCGTAAGCAGCCGGGGAGAGGCTAGGCTCCTCAAATTTTTTTTTACCGATTGTAATATTTTTCTTATAGTGTTTTATTTTAAGTATATATGCTTTGTATTACTGTATGACTTTGTCTATTGTTCTCATTACCTTTTGGTGGGGGTGACAAGACTTTTAGACCACCTTGTATATCTGACAGCAATGCCTCTAATCAGGATATTGGAGGTTCTGAGGAGTGTGAACACTTCTTAATTGCTCTTGTTCCCAGGTCCACTCTGACCCGGAGTGGTAATAAAGTCAAAATTGTGACTAGGAAAAAAGCCACAGGAAAAAAAGTCTTGGTTTTGCGAGTGACATGTTTGGTATACATGAACCCATTGAGAAAGATTTTAGAACCTTGCTTATTACTGTCAATAATTTCCATGGCATGAGGTGTCAAAATTATTTTGTCCGGTTACCGTGCAATGTTAAAGGCGGTGTACATATTACCGGGCCGTAGCAGCCGAGGGAGGGGAAGGATTGCTTGGCTCCCCTAAATTTTTTACCAATTCTAGTATTTTTCTTATAGTGTTTTATTTTTAACAAAATACAATAAAGAAATAAATACAAGAAAGAAAAAAAGGCTACAAAGGCAAGAAAGAATATCACTTTTATAAAACCCCGATGAAAGAATTCTTCTTTAAAGGTGAACGATGATGGTAATTTCCTTTTATCGTGTGGGTGCGTTTTCATTTTAATTTGGTACTGTAATGAGTCCAATAAAATAAAATAAAATAGAAAAATAAAAATGTACAAATAAATAGAAAAGATTTCAAATTAAAACAAAGCATTTGCTTTCCTTTAAAATCCTTATCTCTTTTTCTATGTTTCACTGTCTTTCTTTTTCTATCTATATCTATATATATATATATATATATATATATATATATATATATATATATATATATATATATATATAATCAAATAAAAAGAGGAAGAAGACGAAAAGACGAACCCCGGCCGAAAAACACCAGATATTGACGGTCCAGCGGTTAAAGAATTTGTGGCAAATATGTTCTTTCATTTTTAACACAGACAATTCTCTATAATTTCAAAGACGATTTCTGCCAATTTCGAGGAACGAGAAATTTTAAATATTCTTCCAGCTAATTATGTTGGCGGCCTTTGTTAACTTATGGCTAAATTCTAAATTTTTTGCGCTCAGTATTTCTTTTGTTTTACGGCATATAAACCTCGATGGATTATTTAATGCCGACAAGACTTTTATTGCTGGCATTTTTTTTTTTTTTTTTGGTTCAACTCCCACCCACCACAACAAATTATTTCTCCCTGCTACGGCCCTGGGGATGGAACAAGGAAAGTTGTGGAAAACTTACCACGTGCTGAAAAGATGGAGTTGAGCCAGCGACTGCAACTGATAAAATCGCCCCTTTTTTTATACTGCGATGAAAAAAAAATCTTTTGTTCGCTGATGTGACCGAATTCTATCCTCTCCCTCATCCGACAAAGCCTAATTTTCCTCTATTGTCTGATAATGATTCAGACCCCTGTATACCACACTCATTGAGTAAAAAGATTATATATACTAGCAGCATGACCCGGCGTGGCCCGTGCTTGATTAAAAAATCGTACGACTAGTACAGCAATCGTTATCACTTGACTTAAAATATTTTTGCCCTTCCTTGCCTTTAAAGGAGTGCCCTTTTCCGTGCTGATGTTGCTACATGCCTTACTTCTTGCCTATCTCACACTGCGAATTTTTTCTAAGCTCTATACTAAACATTAAATCTGTTATGAAAAAAGAACTAAACAAAATGAACACAAAACGATCAGCTTTAAAAAAAGGACTTGTAACTGAAAAACCGAATGAAAAAGAGAATGTTAACAACAAATACTTTTTCACACCCAACCCAGTTCTGCGGAATCAGAATCAACGTTGAGTTTAAGCAAGCGAATGAACCAATTGGAGTAAAGTGCCATGCAGATTTAAATTTTTCCCACTTGTGACGAATGCAGCTATCGATTTTTTTTTCCGTGCTAGCATGCTAGTTAACATTCGTGTCAGTCAGCTGTTGGCTCTCACGCTGGCCAATAGAATCTTCTTGCCTATCCGTGGCAGCCAGCTATAGGCTCTCACTCTGGCCAGTAGAAAATAGCCGCAAACTACATGAAAACTGCCGTAGAAGCATGAAAAAATCGATTATTTCCACTATCGATGGGAGTTAGGAAATGCAAAGTCGGTCTTGGCCTTTGCCGCTAACTTGGAGCATGTGCATGTAAATTTTGGTGCAAATCGAAAATTGCGGCCGTGCATTCGTTACACACACACACACACACACACACACACACACACGCACACACACATATCCTGCCTTTTATAGATAGAGATATGCAATTTTAAACAAGTGTTGCAGGCGTTGATTGGCTGCTCCGACTTAAATCTAGCCAATAAAAACAAAGACTGACAAAAAAATGTTTATCTTTTAACCGTACATGTTCGTGTATAGTGCAAAGTTTTACGAACGGTTTCTTTACGCAAAAAAACAGGGGTTCGCACTATACACAGATAATTTTTTTTTTTTGAAGAGATTAAAATCAGGCATGATCGCAAACAAAAGTACGATATCTCATTCTTCGCATCAGGTATTTTTACGATAAGTGGGTTTTCTCACCATTTTGGGATAGCTTTTTACAAAAAAAAAAAAAAAAAAAGAATGAATATTCATATCCCATAAAATATGTCCAGGGCGATGCTCAGTACTGAAATATTCGGGTGACAGAACTAATTTTCAATACGGAACCTCAAAAGGGTAATTTGCAGTTCAAGCCCCACGCCCAGTTTTTAATAAAAAATGTCTCGGATAATTCCATTTCGGTGCAAATATACATGCTTAATTTGAAAGTGACAAAGAAATTTTGATAAAACCTACCGTTTTGGAGTTATCGATAATAAAACTTCGGACTCATTCGCGTCGCGGTGGATGATGTTGAAATTCATTCTCCATTATTTGACTATGGTAGGCTTACTATTAATACTCGGAAGCTAAGTGATTGGTTGATTTTGTTTAGCGGCATATTAACACCACTACGGGTTATTTTATGTCGAAATTTAAATCTTTTGAACACAATTTTATGGCTTCAACTAAAAATAAAAGGTATTGATGCTCATTTGGTTTTAAATTTGTATTGTTGATAATTCTACCACTGAAATGAATTGCTGGTTATTTTGCGTTAAAATATAGTATTGGGGATTTTGTTATAAATATCTTTGTTGGTATTTTTTTATATAAAATAGGATTGTTGGTATTTTTTTTATATAAAATAGGATTGTTGGTATTTTTGTCATAAAAATGTATTTTTATACTTTCATAGTGTTTTATTTGTTTGTGGGTTCACTAATTGCCTATGGCTGGGACCCTAAGAGAGAGTACCACCGCGGTTCAGGATGAACCTGTGAATAGCAGTAACTAAGAGTTGGTTCAACGCTTCTCAAAAGATCCAATCTCTCGATCAGAGGACTTTCAGGAGCTAGGGTCGTACTATACACGAAATCGCCTTATACATATGTATATACGGTATACTGAATTTTATTAAAATTATAGATGATTATAATGATTAATAATTAAGCGTTCTGAATTTCGTGAAAAGAACTTGGTCGTGGTAGGGTACCTGTTGTTTCTCTTGACAAAGCTTAGCTTAGTTTGACACAAGGCTACAAAAAAGAGACACTTATTTGAAGATCGATCTTCCTAGATAGTAGTAGTAGTAGTAGTGGTCTCCCCAGACGAACTTGCGGACTACGGTAATTATTTATGCATAAATATCTTTTAAGTCTAAAAATTATCCGATATGTTGGTAGCTTTACGGTTATTGGTACTCATATCGGTGATCCGATTTCAAATCCCGCCTGAGTCTGTTGCGCTCATTTTCGCTTTCATGCTCTCGGGGGGAAAACTTAAATTTCTCTCTCTCCCTCTCTCTCCCTCCCTCTCTCTCCCTCCCAACTGTGAGTTAAATAGCATTGAGTGGCAGCCAGTCTAGGACAACAATTCTGAATAATAATACTAATAATGAAAGCAATCTAGGGGTTGAGAGGGGAATTATCCACTCTTACCTTTGACAAAAAAAAAATCATAGCAGTTCACAGATAATAAATAAAATGGAACTTGTGGAGAGTCATGATTACGTACATCCTAAAGGGAGAAGGCAAAGGGAAAACCACTGCACGATATTTCCCAAGGATTTATGCAAAAACAAACCTTGAATAAGTGGTCAAGAAAACTCTTGTGCAGAACCTGATTTGAACCGTCACGTTTATTTTAGAAAGCCAGTTGAACCGGGTCGCTTAATTTCGACAGCCAGTTGAACCGGGTCGCTTAATTTCGACAGCCAGTTGAACCGAGCCGCTTAATTTCGACAGCCAGTTGAACCGAGCCGCTTATTTTCTAAAGCAAGTCGAATTCCCCCCGGCACGTCTATTTCATATTGCACTCTTATTTGATACAAAAGTGTAAAAAAAAAATCACTGCAACTACTATGAGTGTGAACAATACGCGTTGAAATATCTTGGTTTAGAAACATAAGTGGCCTGTATAATGAGTTTTGCCCTTTTTTTGAATCAACTTCCGTCAGGTCCTCTAATCTTAGACGGACAAGCCTTTTGGTCACTCCTCACAATCCACCTCACCCTCCACTTCTACTTAACTGACCTCCACGTGACACCATAGCTCTCATTTCGCCACTCCCTAACTATTTTTTTCGTAAGAACAGGATGCAGCTTGGTTTGGCTTGTAAAGAACATCGAAACAGGAACAAAAGGTTTTCTCTCTCTCTCTCTCTCTCTATATATATATATATATATATATATATATATATATATATACACACACACACACACACACACACACACCTCTACAGATTCTCTAAAAAATGAGGCTACCATCGTCAAGTTTTATCGTCAAGTTTTTTACTATTATTAGGAGGAAAGACCAAAGGATTGTCTTTAATTATTAAATAATATATTTTTTTTAGTTCTTTTTAAAACGTTCGGAATTGTAGTTAAAAAATCTTGTTTTTTTTGGTGGGGTTGCGTCAGCGTGGGTGGGGGGACCAAAGATTAGTAAATTTTAGCGTCTTTTTTTGTGTGGGGGAGGGTGAAGAATTTCTTGCAAAAATGAATTGTCGGGTTTTAATGAAACTTTCAGCTCTTATCCACAAAGGAATGAAATTATTTTAGAAATGTTTCTTTGTGAGAAAATCTTGCTTAAAAACAATTTTTTTTTTTTTTTTTACATTTGTTACCCCCGCCCTATTTAATTTGATGAAATTTCGAGAAATTAATGTTTGTATCGCTTAATGTTTATATTAGTTATAAGCAGAAGTCCTTGGAGAATTTAAATCATCATTCTTTTCTTTTACTAAAAATCTGGCCTGAATCGTAAAATGAAAAAAAAAATGCAATAAAACTTAGATATTATTTAATTAGAAAATCATTTAAATGATTTTATGAATAAGATATATTATGGACACTATTGTGTTTAAAAAAAAATTAAGAATAAAGTTTTACAAGAATTGGTTTCATTTTTTTTTTAATTATAATAAGAATAATTTATAAAGTTTTAAATTTCTGTATTAAATTGTACTGACTAGATGATATTGATATGTAAAAATTATAATTTACTAATAATATGTGGAAAAAGCTTAATACAATTCATAGATCGCGAATATTTTATAAAGAATTCTGAATTTTTGTGTATGTGTATAAAAGTGCTGATTAAATACGGGCCTCCATACACATAATCAGAAAATAAGAGCGATAACTATAGTAAATTTCAAACAAAAGTAACTAAAATTCAATAAAACATTAGATTATGAAGGAAATTTTTCTGATTTTTTAAGTTTACTGGGTATATATAATTATATAAAAAGAAATGCGCTCACGTCATATTTCTCAAATAATTTCTACAGATATGACCACCATAGAAAAAATTAGATAAACTTCCGTCTGTCAGTCAAGCTCTCTCTGTCTTTGATAATATCCAATGGAGCGTTAAAATAGAAAATGATATTTTGTAGGGGTGACAAGAATTTCGGACTATCTATCTATCTATCTATCTATCTATCTATCTATCTATCTATCTATCTATCTATCTACCAGTTAATTCATATCGATCTATCTACCAGACCATTCTTTATCTATTTATCTATATTTCAGTCTATGCATATCTATCGATCTAAATGGTGCTCCAAAAGTCTTGTCATCCCCTTCCAAAAAGTAATGAGACCAATAAAAGAACAAGTCATACAGTAATACAAAAGCACGTGTACTGGATTTAGTTTATTCACTTTCATTGACGCTGTCACACATCGAGAAGGTGTGTATGAACGCCATCATTTTCGTATCAGCCATCTGAAATAGAAAATTATATTATGTATGGGTGACGAAACTTTCGGACCACCCTGAAAATTTGATTTCAACTCATTTTTGTAAGTTGTCTTGAATTTTGAAGACAGACAACCAGTTACTAAAACGCAGTGACGAATCAGAATTGGTTTATGAGTCACATGTCGAGCTTGAATTTGAAACTAACTTCTTGTCCGTCCAGTCGACTGACTCACCACAGCCGTTCCCTCACCTCATCTCACCAACACACTACGAATTAATAAATGACTTCTAAGTGTTAAAAAAAAAGAAAAAAATGGGTAGAAGACTTCATATTAGAAATGCCCATTCGAAGTGTATATCTTTTTCGTCCTGAAAGAAAAAAATGTTAAGTGATTATGAATTTCAGATTATGACCTCACAATGGTCATCACGATTTTAATCCTTTCGTTTCTTCTATATCTCACTGGGTTCTTTCAAGTCTGGCAAAAGGCAAATAGAAAACATCGACCGGATAGTTCAGTTTTATTTTATAGGTTTATTCACCATCTCCTATTTGGGTCACCGCCCACGATTTCTGTTCTAATTGTGGTTCATGGTGACATTCGCGGCAAAATTGAAATAGGGGTGGCAAGACTTTCGGACCACACTCTATCTATCTCATTCTGTCCATTATCTTTCTCAGTATGTTCAGTATCTATCTATCTATCTATCTATCTATCTCATTCTGTTCATATCTATCTATCTATCTCATTCTGTTCATATCTATCTATCTATCTCATTCTGTTCATATCTATCTATCTATCTACCTCATTCTGTTCATATCTATCTATCTATCTACCTCATTCTGTTCATATCTATCTATCTATCTACCTCATTCTGTTCATATCTATCTATCTATCTACCTCATTCTGTTCATATCTATCTATCTATCTACCTCATTCTGTTCATATCTATCTATCTATCTATCTCATTCTGTTCATATCTATCTATCTATCTGTCTCATTCTGTTCATATCTATCTATCTCATTCTGTTCATATCTATCTATCTATCTCATTCTGTTCATATCTATCTATCTATCTCATTCTGTTCATATCTATCTATCTATCTCATTCTGTTCATATCTATCTATCTATCTCATTCTGTTCATATCTATCTATCTATCTATCTACCTCATTCTGTTCATATCTATCTATCTATCTATCTATCTATCTATCTATCTATCTATTTCATTCTGTTCATATCTATCTATCTATCTATCTATTTCATTCTGTTCATATCTATCTTTCTATCTATCTATTTCATTCTGTTCATATCTATCTATCTATCTATCTATCTATCTCATTCTGTTCATATCTATCTATCTCATTCTGTATCTATCTATTTCAATCTGGTCACTATCTATCTATCTATCTATGTATCTATCTATCTAGCCTGGTCAGTACCTAGATGGATCACAAACTCACATAAATCCAACTAAAGATATATATATATATATGTGTATTTTATTTTTATCGGTTCCTTTTGCACCAGTGATGTCGACGTTAACCCCGTCCCTCCGCTCACTAGTAAAGCCGTTGACGCCTGAGACGCAGCTCCTACGCCCAGGCTGGTGGCTGGCCGATGGTCGCCAGGCACAATATTGTATTGATCCACGGCGTACATCCAACTGTCACACATGATTCCAAGAAGTCGCGTGACCACAGGCGGGTCAACGGCATCGACCTACCGGCTAAACTGTGTGAGGGGTAGTCGGAAAGGTTTTCCCGACTCGACTCGACCCGACCGGTGAAGGGGAACACCTCTACCCAAACCATCTGTGCCACCGAATAGAGTATGTGTAAATTGAAAAGCCGCTGTCTATTAGCTTTCCATCCGTGGACCAGTGGACTGATGACGAGGTGGCGGTTATGTTGATGGCCCGGCTAAAAAAAATAAAAATAAAAATAAAGTCATTTCACCGTTTCTGGAACATTACCGTGTTACCTTGTGAATAATACGAGACATTTGGAACGGATGTTTTTTTTTTTCCTTTTTATAATGTCCACCCGAGGACTACTCAGGGTAGAGACTTACTGCATGGAGCTGTGTTAGCATAAGAAAGGGCAAGGTAACAGAAAATATATACAGCTCATTCTAGGCTTGAAGATGTCAGCAATTAATAAGTGAATAAAATTTCAGAGTTCAGTCGAAGACGTTAGAAGTGAAGAGCTGAAGTGGATTTCCGAAGGAACCGGAAGCCCAATCCTAAACAGAAAACAAGGGATAAACCTGTGCACCTGTGCAAAAGGCAGAGGAGGAGTGTGAACCGGGGGAGAGACGAACCTAACTACTCCTATTGAGGAAAAAAAAAGTAAATATTTAAATTGTAAATAAAATTTGGTTTAGAGATTAGGCCGAGATGCTAGAAGTATATAGTTGAAGTAGACTTTAGAAGGAACCAGAACCCCAATCCTAAACAGGAAACAAGGGATAAACCTCTACTCCTCTATTCACCCCCAAGCAAGGTGATAATGCCACTAAGATGCAAGGGGCTACTGGGAGTGAAAAAGAATGAAAAAAGACTTTAGAAGGAACCAGAAACCCAATCCCTAAACAGGAAACAAGGATAAACCTCTACTCCTCTCTATTCACCCCCAAGCAAGGTGATAATGCCACTAAGATGCAAGGGACTACTGGGAGTGAAAGAGAATGAAAAAGACTTTAGAAGGAACCAGAAACCCAATACTAAACAGGAAACAAGGGATAAACCTCTACTCCTCTATTCACCCCAAGCAAGGTGATAATGCCACTAAGATGCAAGGGGCTACTGGGAGTGAAAGAGAATGAGAAGACTTTAGAAGGAACCAGAAACCCAATACTAAACAGGAAACAAGGGATAAACCTCTACTCCTCTATTCACCCCAAGCAAGGTGATAATGCCACTAAGATGCAAGGGGCTGCTGGGAGTGAAAGAGAATGAAAAAGACTTTAGAAGGAACCAGAAACCCAATCCTAAACAGGAAACAAGGGATAAACCTCTACTCCTCTATTCACCCCAAGCAAGGTGATAATGCCACTAAGATGCAAGGGGCTGCTGGGAGTGAAAGAGAATGAAAAAGACTTTAGAAGGAACCAGAAACCCAATCCTAAACAGGAAACAAGGGATAAACCTCTACTCCTCTATTCACCCCAAGCAAGGTGATAATGTCACTAAGACGCAAGGGACTACTGGGAATGAAAGAGAATGAAAAAGACTTTAGAAAGAACAGGAAACAAGGGAGGAACCTCTACTCCTGTATAAAAGACCGGGGAGGGGTTAAAGACATAAAAGTGGTGTCCTATATACAAGTACACGTTTACAGAGATATTTTTACTTAACTTATGGTCAAATTCTAAAACGACATGGCATTTAAAATTAGAAAAAAAAATACCTGATTGCAGCGTGTTCAATTATATATTATAGTCATCGAATTCCTATTTCTGGGTGCCGTTGAAAGTTAAGCAACGTCGAGCCTGGTCAGTACCTAGATGGGTCACAAACTCACATCAATCCAACTAATATATATATATATATATATATATGTGTGTGTGTGTGTGTGTATTTTATTTTTAAGTTACTATATACCTTGAAATAAAGTTTTAAAGTTAAATCCGGAGTCCATTATTACCGGGACCGTTAATTCGAGGTTTTACTTATATATATATATATATATAATGCTCCCCTTCGTATGCAACACTACGCTGAACCCTATCAGTAACACTTTGACACATTTCTACATAATTTTCAGAAAATTTATCAGAAATTGCTTGTTTTAATTCAGGAACTGTTTTTGATTTGAGCCTGTAATAAGATCATATATATATATATATATATATATATATATATATATATATATATATATATATATATATATATATATATATATATAATTTCAAAATCCTCTCTAACAATGATAATATTTTCTTTTCTTTATTTCCTTTTCTTCTTTGTAGAATTATCTCACCACTTTTGGCTATGTAAGTGGACCGAGCCAGGAGGCTGAGAATCTAATGTCGGAGAGCGTTAAGACTGAATCGATCAAACGATTCCAGATGTTTGCTGACCTCCCCGTGACAGGAATATTCGATCACCGTACCATGGAAATGATGGAGAAGCCCCGGTGTGGGAATTCAGACAAACCTGCTCTCAGTGACCGGGATACCGGTCGGAAGAAACGATACATTCTTTCAGAGTCACATTGGACACGGACTAACTTAACTTTCCGGTAAGTCATACCCTTTTTTTTTTTTTTTTTACCTTTACCTTTTATTACATTTGACGGCTATAGAAAAAAAAATCCGTTTATTTTATTTATTTATTTATTGAGAACGATGAGAATTATTCTAAATCGCACCTCTCGCTTGTGGAACTTTCTTCTGGCTTTCCAGTCAACCTTAATCTTCGAAAATGCAATGTCAATCGTCATCTTCTGTCTTCTTAAATCCCTGTTCCTTTATTGTCCTCGCTTCTATAATATAATTTTTTTTTGTTTTTTTTTACGTATTCTCGAATACCCCCTCCCCCTTACACGCTTGTGGCCCGCTGGCGGGCTGCCGTCGGCAACGCCAGCGTTCCTCTGATGGCAGCCACTGGCGGGCATCTAGAGGTCCCGCCAGGGGGTAACATTGCCGAGACGATCCCTCGGGCGGCCTGACAGCGGGGCCACAAGCTGTAAACGCTAGTGGCACGCCACCCAGCAGCAGATTGGTGGCTTGCGTGTAGGGTCAGCAACGCATTGCATCTTAGTGGCTTTATGCCTTGCTTGGAGGTGAAAGAAAATAGAACAATGAAAATAAAACCTAAATACCTAAGTCTGGAGTATACTGAAAAATATGCAAGACCACATTGTTCCATGCTGTAGAATGAAAAATCATCTCACTTTTTTTTCTTTTTTTTTCTTTTTTTAACCATGTATAATAATATTCTCTTATTTAAGGTAAAAGAAAAACAACTACTTTTTGGTCTAATTTTAAAAAATGCCTGGGGTCGTCTCAAACCTTTCGAATTGTAGCGTGTGTGTGCATGTAAATATATAATTTTGGAATCTTTAAAACTTTTGAGCCGCCATTATATTTCTTGATTTTGTGACGCCATTTTTTTCTGTTTACGCAAGAAGACATTTTCAAAGATGGCGCCATTCTTTTCTATTTAATCAAGAAGACATTTCCAAAGATGGCCGTCGGTTCTAACTGATAAAGACAGTTTAGATGATCATCTTTTTATATGCCGTGTCCCCTCAGACTGAGTGCATACACGATTCTCCACAACTTCACATCGTTTGTAGCTCTAAACACTATTTGTCTCCTCATTATTCCTCCTGGTCCCCAGCTCTGACATCCAATAATACAAGCTCACTGGGTAGGGTACTAGACGTTACGTTCTGTCCCTCTTGCATTCAATGTCCTGTGAGTTTCAAATACTCTTTCCTCATCAAGCGTCCTAGAAATCTTCTGATTTTAGGACAAGAGTCCGTTTTGTTTCCACTTTCAATTAGAATTTATTTTTTCTCTTAAAACTTCCTTATTGCTCACATGTTCAGGCCATCTTATTCTTAGCCACCTTCTATAAAACCATATTTCTGTTGCCTCAAGATTTCTCTTTATCTGTGAGGAAATTGTCCAGCATTCACTGCCATATAGGAGGATTGATATTACGTAACAGTTCAGTACACTTTTCTTTGTTTCTGTTGCTTCAAGTCTCTTCTTCATCTGTGAGGAGATTGTCCAGCATTCACTGCCATATAGGAGGACTGATATTACGTAACAGTTCAGTAATCTTTTCTTTGTTTCTGTTGCTTCAAGTCTCTTCTTCATCTGTGAGGAGATTGTCCAGCATTCACTGCCATATTGGAGGACTGATATTACGTAACAGTTCAGTACTCTTTTCTTTGTTTCTGTTGCTTCAAGTCTCTTCTTCATCTGTGAGGAGATTGTCCAGCATTCACTGCCATATAGGAGGACTGATATTACGCAACAGTTCAGTACTCTTTTCTTTGTTTCTGTTGCTTCAAGTCTCTTCTTCATCTGTGAGGAGATTGTCCAGAATTCACTGCCATATTAGAGGAATGATATTACGTAACAGTTCAGTACTCTTTTCTTTGTTTCTGTTGCTTCAAGTCTCTTCTTCATCTGTGAGGAGATTGTCCAGCATTCACTGCCATATTAGGAGGACTGATATTACGTAACAATTCAGTACTCTTTTCTTTGTTTCTGTTGCTTCAAGTCTCTTCTTCATCTGTGAGGAGATTGTCCAGCATTCACTGCCATATAGGAGGACTGATATTACGTAGCAATTCAGTACACTTTTCTTTGTTTCTGTTGCTTCAAGTCTCTTCTTCATCTGTGAGGAGATTGTCCAGCATTCACTGCCATATTAGAGGAATGATATTACGTAACAGTTCAGTACTCTTTTCTTTGTTTCTGTTGCTTCAAGTCTCTTCTTCATCTGTGAGGAGATTGTCCAGCATTCACTGCCATATTAGGAGGACTGATATTACGTAACAATTCAGTACTCTTTTCTTTGTTTCTGTTGCTTCAAGTCTCTTCTTCATCTGTGAGGAGATTGTCCAGCATTCACTGCCATATAGGAGGAATGATATTACGTAACAGTTCAGTACTCTTTTCTTTGTCACTATTGCTTCAAGTCTCTTCTAGGAGGACTGATGTTCAGCACTGTTTTTGTCCCCATTTTCCTTTAAACTTCCTCGTTGCACCCATGTTCTATCAAAATCCTTCTCTTGTTACGTTTAAAATGCTGTCAGCTTTTCTTCACAATCTACGTAACTCAATCAACGGTTTGATTTTTTCCCCCTTCTCATTTACTTGTTAACATTCTAAGATTCCCTTGAGCCAAAAATCTACCGATACGAGCATTTTATTTTAGGCCAACGCTCCTCTTGTTATGTGTAGACCCCGCCATCACCACCACCGCCTGTCACTTTTTTTTTTTTTTTTAATTAATTTTGATTTTTTATTTTTTTACCAAAAATTGTTCGGATTTTTTAAATTATCTTATTCTTATATTTAGAAAAAATCCCGTCTCTTTCTCACACGGGCGCGCACACAGCTTTTCCTACACTGTATTTATTTTTCTTTCTTCCTCTCATTTCTTCTCCCTCTCTTCTTGTCTGTTCACTCTTTCGTCCTCATTTCCTATATTACCCCTCCTGACCATCTCTCAATTTTTCGGCCTTCTCTCATCTTGTCTCTCCTCGGCCCTTCTCGCATCTTGTCTCTCTCTCTCCTCCTCGGCCTTCTCTCATCTTCTCTCTCTCCTCCTCGGCCTTCTCTCATCTTCTCTCTCTCCTACTCGGCCTTCTCTCATCTTCTCTCTCTCCTCCTCGGCCTTCTCTCATCTTCTCTCTCTCCTACTCGGCCTTCTCTCATCTTCTCTCTCTCCTACTCGGCCTTCTCTCATCTTCTCTCTCTCTCCTCCTCGGCCTTCTCTCATCTCTCTCTCTCTCCTACTCGGCCTTCTCTCATCTTCTCTCTCTCCTCCTCGGCCTTCTCATCTTCTCTCTCTCCTCCTCGGCCTTCTCTCATCTTCTCTCTCTCTCTCTCTCCTCCTTGGCCTTCTCTCATCTTCTCTCTCTCCTCCGCGGCCTTCTCTCATCTTCTCTCTCTCTCTTTCCTCCTCGGCCTTCTCTCATCTTCTCTCTCTCTCTCATCTTCTCTCTCTCTCTCTTCCTCAGTATTCCCTTGTCTCTCCTCGTCGACCTTCACCCCTCTTCTCTCTCTTCTTCAGCCTTCTCTCATCTTCTCCCCCCTCCACGAACTTCTCTCATTTCTCTCTCTCTCTCTGCTTCGACCGTCTCTCTCTCTCTCTCTCTCTCTCTCTCGACTTCTCTCTCCTCGTCGACCTTCTCTCTCTCCTCGTCGACCTTCTTTCATCATCTCTCTCTCTTCCTCGGCGCTCTCCCATCTTGTCACTCCTCGTCGACCTTCTCTAATTTTCTCTCTCCTCCTTGGCTTTTGCTCTTCTTTCTTCACCGGGCTTCTCTCATCTTCTGCCTCCTCCTCGAACTTCTCTCATCTTCTCCCTCCTCCTCTTAGGCCTTCTCTCATCTTTCTCTGTACTTATAAAATATATAGATTTAAGTCTGGTCTGTGAAAAGTATTATCAGGCAAACAATAGCAATGAACTCTTCAACAGGATTGATCCAAATAAAATAATTCAGTTTCTTAACCCATTACCTGCCATGAGCCCTATTTGGGGATCTGTTAAAATTAAACTCACTACATCTTATTCCTTGTATTTACATTGAATTGCTTACATACATCGCATTTGCAGAGGTATATTTTACAACACTTAGCCTTTAAAGTTTTTATTATTAGCCTTAAGAAAACACTTTCTGTCGTAATTTTACATTTCACGAGTAGAAAAATAATGACTATTTTGAAAAGTATTTTTTTTTATTATTTCTAATCAATATTATTTTTTGATGTTTTATACACATATATATTTGATGTTCTAGTTTCTATAATGTTTCAAAGTACCAGCTATTCGAAGAAAATTTTAATATTGTATTTATTGTTTTAACTCCTAAGACACTTGTCCGGGCCAAAAATGCGCATTAAAAAAAATTTGGCAGTTAATGGGTTTAGGAAGCCAAAATATATTCAAAAATTAAAGCAATAATTAATCTTAGCAAATAATTAAATAAATAAATAAAAATAAAATAATTTCCAACTGAACTTCATATCAAAATCATTAACTTTAAATGAACTCCTTTAGGGCACCTCGAGGCGGTGTAATGGTTAGCGAGCTTGTCTCGCTAGAATAATTACCACTGAGTTGTGAGTTCGATCTTCATTGGGTGCTCCCTACTTTCGGCCTTGTGCCACATCTAAGCTACGCTTGGAAAATCACTAAATGAACTCCCGTTTGTTTGTTTTTTTACGAATTAGTCAAATCCAAACTCAAACAAAAACATTGTTTTCAATCGTTATGAGTCTACCGATTGAATAGAATTTTATTATGAACAATTGTCTTGTAAATGGAATTTTTAAAACATTCTGAATGTAAAATAAAGAATAAAGTGTGCAAGACAATAAGAAACACTTCCTGCCCCCCAAAAAGTGAACTTTTGTTGAAATCGGTTGAAAAATGTAGGAAATCTGATCCCATATATAAATGAACACACACACACAAACAACCTGGGTTTTATAATAAGTATAACTCGATATGAGTTGTCCCCCTTTCATTCTGGTGACAGAATCGTTTTTTATCGTGTTTTCAAATTGATTTCGTGCAAAAACAATTGTGTTGTTTCAATTTTTGGCGCTGTCGGAACCACCGCAAGGTAATTTTACGTAGTCCTGTGAAGTTTTGTTGAAATCGGTTGAAAAATGTAGGAAATCCGATCCAATATATAAACGCACAGACACACACACACAACCTGGGTTTTATAATAAGTAAGATTATAAAAAAATATTTTGTTTGAACCTTACATTCACTTGTAGAACAGAATATCATTACTATCATCTTGTTACTAGAGCAGTTATAAAGTGATTAGTTAATTTCGTATATTCAACTGAAGATTTAAAACAGAGATTAGTGTGCTGAAGAATTATTTCTTCTTGTTTTTTTTTCTGTTTTTGATAATCTTATCCGTCATATCACAAGCTTTAATCTCTCACCTTTATCTGTGGAGTTATGAGAGATTGATTGAAATGATGAGACGCTTACACTATAGCTCACATTAATAGCCATTTCCTGTTTTATTGAAATATAAAAATAACTATTCCAATCTAAAGGTTTATTTTCAGAATGACAGCCACATCTATCAAAACAGAGTGTATGAAAATTAGTTTCTTTTATAAGCAAATGGCAGACCATTATATAAATTTTCCTGAATTTTGAGATCTTTGATTAATAGCCTCATTGTGAGTTTGAAATTTTAAAATAAGTTATAAAACTGATTTGATAGGTAAATAGGAATGTTTAGCTTGAAAGCCTTTAAGGAAGATCCACCTATGTGATATACATGTAATGAATGATATACAATGGAACACGTGCTTATAAAATATATAGATTTAAGTCTGGTCTGTGAAAAGTATTTTCAGGCAAACAATATCAATGAACTCTTCAACAGGATTGATCCAAATAAAATAATTCAATTTCTTAATTCAAAATATATTCAAAAATTAAAGCAATAACTAATCTTGACAAATAAATAAATGAACAACATTAAAATAATCTCCAACTGAACTTCATATCAAAATCATTAACTTTAAATGAACTCCTTCACAAAGGCTATCACTTTCAACTGAATGATACTAAAATATTATTCCCAATTTAAATTTGATATCCAAACCATGATGCCTAATCAAATCTGATTAGGCATGAAATGACCTAATGAAGGTTGATATGCCTTTAATTCCGACAATCATTCAATCTATTAATCTCCTCTTCCTTCGAACGCTTTAGCCTTGGGTGTCAGCTAGTCTTGGAGAAAGACGAGGATGAATTCAAAAGCATGGCGAATACAATGGGAAAACACTCAACTATTTTCTTCAAAGAATTTCTATGTCCCTTCAGGGCATGGAAGATCATGGCTCTCCACAACTTCTTACCCCTCATAGCCCTTTGCCAAGCCTCCTGCACCCCTCCCCCATTCCGCCATCGTCAGGCAGGTGACCCCCATCCCTTTTGCTCTCTCTCTCTCTCTCTCTCTCTCTCTCTCTGCCCTGCGTGTGTCAAGTTTTCCAAGCCCTCCTTTCTTCATTATGTGTCGAAGAAATTTCAGCTGGTTCTTTCCATTTTCTAAATATAATGTGTTTTTGGCACCTTTTCCTTTAAGACTTTCTCGTTGCTTATCCTCTCCGTCTTTGGAATTCTCAGTATCCTTCTGTAGAAGCACATTTCTGTTGTCACCAGTTTCCTCCTCATCGTTTTTTCTTTTTTTTTTAAAAAAAAAATCAGTATCACGCCAAGCAAGACAGTAATGGCAACTAAAACACTAGGGGTTACAGGGTGTGAAAGAATTAGGAACAGAAACATTAATACTGAGCAGGAAGAGAGAAAAAAAAGTAATCAGGTGAACAGTAGATAGCGATTGACATTGCATTTAAATTTTTTGCAGACGGAAAGCATGGAGCTGGAAGTGAGCTCCATAAGCGAGAAGTGCGAGATAAACTGTTAGCATAGAACTTACGGCTACATCTATCCAGCTCAACTATAAATTGATGAGACCTAGGCGCCAGTCTAGTACTGCGCTCAAATTCATAAAGTCTAGGTACGACGAACACATCGGAACAACTAGCATGGAAGTATTTATAGAAAAGACACAGAAGAAACCTTACGACGGTGGGTAAGTGACTGAAGCCGAGCCGCCAGATCAGGACTGATAATATTGCTGATTCTTCTTTGGATCTTATCAAGGAGCTCAAGGTAAATAGCAGGGACACCGGACCATATGCGGCAGTAATTTTCTAAGCATGGGCGAAAGGTAGACTTATAGATATGTAAGATAGATTCTAGGGAGAAAATCTGTCTCGCACGACACAGTGAACCAACCTTCTGACCTAGCAATGGATTCAGCATAGCCTTTCTACTTAGCCGAAAACGTTAGCCTGAGAAGGCGTAACGAGTTACTTTCTTGTGGTGAGATTGTCCAGCATTCACTGCCATAGAAGGTATTGTATAGCAATTCATAACAAAAGAGGACACATCTGAGAGAGAGAGAATGAATACAATACTCTCGTCTTTTATTTTGTTCGTAGTGAAACGTGTTTGCGTGCGTATATATTTAGAAAGATTGTAATGAGATACATTAGAGGCAGAATAACAGACGTTGGTTTCTCAGCCGGTGCGCCCGGGCGCACTAATACGCCCTGGAAGATAGCCAGGTGCGCCCCAGTTTTATAGTAGTTTATAATTTCAGGATAAGCCCGAAATGCGATTCACAGGCCGGGGACACTAAAATCAAACAGGTGCGGAAATTTAAATATCTGGGAAGTCTTTTGACGGAGGACCGTAAGTGCGACACTGAGATCCTACGTATTGGGATGGCCAAAGATGTATTCCAAAAGCTAGGCGGAGTATTACGAAACAGGAGGGTTTCTTTGGTAACAAAAAAAAAAAAAAGAGTACTGAGTTGCTACGTGACATCTGTCCTCCTATACGACAGCGAATGTTGGACGGTCTCCTCAAAGATGAAGAAGAGACTCGAGGCAGTGGAGATATGGTTCTACAGAAGGGTGCTAAGGATATTATGAAGCGAGCGTGTGAGCAACGATTTGGTCTTAGAGAGGATGCAAACAAGGAGGAAGCTTATACTTAACATAAGGAAGAGGCTGATAAAATTTCTGACACACGTAACGGGAAAGGAAGGCCTGGAGAATTTGATACTCACAGGTCGAATAGAGGGAAAGAGAGATAAGGTAAAGCAGCATATGACATACCTGGCGGACTTAGGCAAGTGGATGGCAGAACGTGGTCTGGGGGAGGTGGCAGAGGCGTGAAACCTATTGAAAGCTACGTGGGATAGGAGGAAGTGGTGAGCCACGATCGCCTACGTTCTGAAAGAACACGGCACATGAAAGGAAAAAAAATTATAATTTTTTTTTTTATGTACAAAAAAAAAAAAAAAAAAAATGAATAAATCTTTATTCTTAAAAAGACACCAAGGACATGGCTTCGATGTCTAAGTCAAGCCTTTGTAACTTGATATTTTAAACTGGGTGTTAAATTCTCTTAAACTTGGATTAAGTGGATAATCCGTTCCCTTTTGCCTTCCTCAAGGGTTTTAGACGAGGACGCATTGATGACAAAAGGGACAGAGAAAAACAGCACATAACATATTTAGTGAGCTTGAGTAAGTGGATTGGGGGGGGCGCCTAGGAGAAATAACGAAAAGAGAAAACATATTAACATCTACAAAAAGTAAGAAAGTTCAGTATTTACATTAGTCGGACTATTGTCCTCATCTTTGTCGCCATATTTGTCACAACGTTTCGGCCGTTGTACGCTCCGGCCTTCTTCAGGTGGTTGGAATTTCGAACTGAACCCTTTATTTCGATCGCTGGGGTAGACTGTTCTAATTCCACGTGCCATGTTTGATGGATGTCAGTTATCAGTTATCTCCTGCTAATTTTCCCTCTGAAAGTTCTCCACTGCCTCCAGCGATCGAAATAAAGGGTTCAGTTCGAAATTCCAACCACCTGAAGAAGGCCGGAGCGTACAACGGCCGAAACGTTGTGACAAATATGGCGACAAAGATGAGGACAATAGTCCGACTAATGTAAATACTGTACATAATACCTCATCTCAGAAATATAGACAAACTTAGTAAGAAAGTTGTTGAGAACCATGATCGCTGACACCCTGAAGGGACAAGGCGCATGAAGAAGATCGGCCTCTTTAATTGTGTATATATATATATATATATATATATATATATATATATATATATTATGAAATGGACCAAGTCCGACAATTATTTTAGCACATTTTTATGTATCTATAAAAAAGAATGTGTAAACATAAAAATGTCTTAAAATAATTGTCGGACTTTGTTGATTTCATAATGTGTGACGTCATTTGTTTACTTTTGGATACGCATCGGGCAGATATGGATGTACGTGAGAAAATCATGGAAAATTGTAGTTTAAAAACAGTAAAATCGACCTTGCTAACCGAAACGCTCCTCTGTGGCGAAATCGGTAAAAGCACGTCAGGCTATATGACGGTTCCGTATAGGATACAGGTTCGATTCCTGTCGGAGGACGCATATTTTCTATGACAATTTCTCGGACATTCAGGCCGGTAAATGTTGTTAATACTGTTTATTATAAACGGGGCATTTACTTAAATATTTGCATCTATAAAAAAGAATGTATAAACACAAAAATGTCTTATATATATCGACAGAGAGTCTGTTTCGCTGTGTCACAGCACATCAGTGTGGCAAGACATCCGATTGCTTACACATATATGTATGTATATGCATACAGACACACACACACACACATATATATATATATAAGATTATTTATAAATCCCTTTAAATGAAAACTGTACCGCTAATCCTCTTCTGGAATACTAAACCAAAATTTAATATTTTCCAAGTTTCATGATTAATTTTCCGTATTAAAACTTAAAGTGCGCCCTGAAGTTAAAAAAACATCGCATTAGAGTGACGTACTATCTTGATGTTATCTTGTGGCTTATATATATATGTATATATATATATATATATATATGTGTATGTAGAGCAATAATTTCTTTTATTTTCCAATTCATATCCGCTTGCCTGTTTGTCCCAGAGGGCGCCTAGCACTTGCTCTAGAGGCGTGTTGCAAACATAAGTGGATCAGATTAAGTACTGTCGTGGTACCCTAGTTACTGAACGACTCATTACGAGACACTTATAAGCTCAGCCAATCAGCGTGCGTTTCCGGTCGGCCATGTTAATTTTACTTATTTACCGTTTTCTCTCTCTCTCTCTTTCTTTTTTTATTTCCCCCTTCCCCCTCTCTCTCTTTCGTCACAGCATATAAATGTTTCTTGAATCCAAAGAACTGAAATTACCACATATATATATATATTTAATTTAGTTCACGCTGTGCTTGTTGTTGCTCGCGAACAGTCAAGAATTGTTTTGGTCTTTTTGTGTGTTTTTTTTTTTTTTTTAAGTCACTTGCAGCTGCCTTCTTCATCAGCGCCTGCCGTAGAGCGTCGGTTTGAGCAATTTCGTCCTGCACGCCAGTGATAATGAAAACCTTTTCTTAATGAGTGCTCCATTTGTATAGCCCGGTGCCAGACTTGAGCTAAGTTAATACCTACTTCTTCAACTTATTTCTCTCTTTCTCCACCGACCTCCCAACAAAACAAAACAAAAAAAAATCGCCAAAAACTGCACTGTCTAGCCTCGAGGTTCACACTTGTAAACACGCCCTCCTTGTAGCATATTCATATACAACAGAAAAGAAATATTTCGTTTTGATAGGAAAAAGACTATTATATATATATATATATATATATATATATATATATATATATATGTCTGTGTGTGTGTATGTTTTCTACAATCGCAAAGATGCCAAAAATGGGTTCTACAGCTTCAGATAATTCACATTCACAGAGATCCGAAACACACACACACACACACACACACACACACATTTTCTTATTACCGACATCAAATTTTTTCTTCGTAAAGGATTCAGTTAAAATTCAGCATGAATAAAAAAAAATATTTTAAATCACTAAATCAAAGGGTTTATATTTCAAAACTTCAACAAATTATAGTTACGAGACTATATGAAAAATATTCATTCCATATATATATATATATATATATATATATAGACATTTTTATGTCTTAAAATAATTGTCGGACTTTGTCCATTTCATAATATATATATATATATGGATTTTATCAAATAAAATTGGTTGTCGATAATAGTTAAGTATCTGCTTCTTAGATATTCCGAATTTCAACCAAACGCAATTATATATTTTCCACTCCTTCACATATTTATTTAACTAAATATATTTATATATTATATATATATATATATATATATATATATATATATATATATGAATTTTTTTTTCAAAATGTTCCCCTGTTCGCGATAGATTGCTTACTTTGAAAATCAAGATTCGAAAATACTGGCTCTTAAGCAGATTATTAGAATAACGCCCATTTTTTCCCCTTAATCTCGTAAAGAAATACCTGACAATCTAAGCCACCTATCGCTAAACCCAGATTCTAGAAGATATATCCTCGGCACACGACATTTTCCAAAATTTGACCGAACGTCAACTATTCCCCCCCACACACACACCTTCATCCGGCGGAAAATTTTTCAACGACACACACACACACACACACACACACACACATGAGAGAGAGAGAGAGAGAAAGAGAGTTTTTATTGTGAAGTATATAAAAACTAGTAACGTGTAATCATTATCATTGTACAGAAGACTATAGTGGACTACCACTATGTGATTATTTTGGATGTTGTAAGAAATAGCCAGATATAATGAGACCCCAAGTAAGAACTCTTGGAAAAAAAATGCCCTCGTCATGTGAAAAAAAACCAAAAAAAAAACCATTATTTTCTTTTCCCCGGAATTGGTTTATTTCCTTTAAATGTCTGAAACCAGAAAGAAAAGAATTTAACTTAAATTTATCGACGAAAGAATTTGAAGAGATTTGCCTACTCGGATTTTTTGAAAATGAAATGAAGTAAAAAAAAAAAAAAAAATTACCGATCGATTATTTTGTTTACTGCAGATCGCAACTATTTTTCCCGCCCAGCTTTTTTTTTTTCTCTTTTTTCTTTTTTTATTCTCAAAATCATACTTGAAATCATCACTGAAGCCCGTTTTGTTTGCCTTGCGATATGAGAAAAGACTTGAAATTTACAAAAAAAAAAAAAAAGCATTTAAAATCTGTTTTAAGATTTTAAATGGTTTTTTTTTTTTTACGCCTCGTCTACAAACACTGTTAATATTCACTGACATTATTAACGAAAAAAAAGGAAGAAAAACAATAATAATAAAGAATTCTCCAGAAAGGCAAGAACTATTTCAACAAGGAATAATTAAATTAAATAAATGCTTCTAGATCTGTCCACTTCGTAGGCAGCAATTGTCAAGTTTGTTTGTTTTATTGCCTGTGCATTGTTTGAACGAGTTAAGATATATATTAATATGAAGCGAACAGCATTTGGGCGCCTCGAGGCGGTATAATAGTTAGCAAGCTTGTCTCGCCAGAACGATTACGACCGAATTGTGAGTTCGATCCTCACTGCGTGCCCCTTACTTTTGGCCTTGTGACACCCACATCTAAACTACGCTTGGAAAATCACTAAAGCGAACAACTTTCATCATAACAAAGATAAGGATACTAAATCCTTAAATTCTCTGTTAACTTTTTCTTTGTGTTTGTTTGTTTTTGTTTTTTTGTTTTTTTTACATTTTATTTATTTTTTCTTTATTTATTTCATTTTTTTTTTTTTATAACACCGTTTTCAGCCGATAAGTTCTTCAGCTTTCCTAGATTTGTCTAAATTTCTGTTTTTTGTTTTTTTTTGTTTTTTTTTTGTTGTTTTTTTTTCTTTTGGTCTGTCGTTTCATTTTTGTTGTCAATGTTAATATTAGAATGCCGTCCGTCTCGCTGCGGGAATGAAACTTGAAAAAGTGTTAAGTGTGTGCAAAAGTTCCCAGCCAAGCTAATGTGTACAAAGATTTCCAGAAAACTCTTTATTGAAAAGACAGGAAAAAAAAAATACAGTTAAATGCTGGGAAATTATATCCACCCCCCTCCTCCACACACAACTAATTATTCTTTAAAGAAGGATTCTTTACGGCCACATCACATTGAAACATTGGTCACCGAAGTTAAGCAACGTCGAGTCAGGTCAGCACCAAGGTGGGTGACCGCTTGGGAACACCAGGTGCTGTAAGCGTGGATGTGAGGGTGGTGTAATGGATAATGGCTCGGAATTGGAAATCGGAAAGCTTAGTTCGAGTTCCAGTTGGGTTCGTTATATTCACTTACGCACAAATACCCTTGGCGAAAAGTATGAAACCACCTGTTCACCCCCCAAGCTATGGGTTAATTAGTAAAACGCAAATCATTTATCTCGAAAAAATTAAGTCATCATCAGGGTAGGTAGAGATAAATAAGAAAAGTGGAAATCTTGGAGCATGTTTATTCTATCTTTCTTCCGAAATGAACTTCGAAGAATTTCTGGCAGAATTTCCTTCTTATCGGAGAAGGATTATTCGTAATTTGGAAAAGTCGATCAATAAAATTAATCGACACAAAATGTCTGTTTTTAATCAGTCAGTTATGTGATACACACTTAGGCGATCATGTATCTTTCGATACATGACTGACGAGGCAGATTTTTTTTTTTTTTTTGCCTTGTAGTAGGTTGCCATTTCTTTCTGCGGTAGACCAGTTGCCATCCAAGGCGATAAAACCTAATCTGTCGTGCTATTTAACCATAGCTGGGAGGGAGAAGAAGAGGATTCATACCTTTCCCCAACGGTATTAGCACGTAAGTTAATGTAATGGATTCGACTGGAATTCGAACTCGCATCTCTGATTCCGCAATCCGAGCCTGCTATCCATTTAATACTTGCCTTAAAGACCATTTGCTGACCACATACAGTGTGTATTATATATAATACTAGCTTAAAAGCCGCCCTATCTGGTAACATTTAAGCTAGCTCCTGTGGAGGACTCTTGTGTTGGTCATCATCACAATATCTAGGGAGGAGTAGATGAGATAGGCAACAATAAACTACAGAAGAACTCAAAATTGATCGCTGCATTTAAGTATTGAATTAATATTTAAGCTTACCTTTTTAAAAAGTTAAACGATAATTCTTCTGCTGTCACTTAATTTAAAGACGATTCGATGTACGTAGGTCCTTATTTTCGTACAAACAATTATTTTTATTTCATGGATATACAGAACAGAGGACACTTTATAAGATAAAATTAATATAGTGTAAAGATGGGAAAATAGAAATTAGAATTAGTTATACATTCAACATTTGAAGAGTTAGAGAAACATAAAAGCTAATTAAGTAAAACCTATATTATGGAATATAATATATTAATATATATTTTTAACCTCGCATAATCCGGCAAACCTGAAGCTGAGCTCAACGAAAATCGTTCCTTACGCCTATCTTTTCTGGGGCTTTTGAATCAGACATGAATCATTGAAATCGGACCAGTGGAAGCGGAGGAGTCGCTTGAACAGACACACACACATACACTGTACTTTATATATAAGATGTAATTTATTTAAAATTATAATTGATTATACTGAAGTGCATACCTCAATAAAAGATCAGGATATTATTCTGATGATTAGAGAAAACCTGAACATTCTGATGAGAAACCCTGAAAATCCTCTCGGGGAGGGGGTATTATTTTTTTAGTTGAGAAAACTTGTTTTTTAAAGTAACCGGCATTACAAGAGTTTCTTCTTCTTCTTCTTTTTTCTTCTTTTTCTTTTTTTCTTTTTCTTTTCTTCTTTTTCCTTTTCTTCTTTTTCTTCTTCTTCTCCTCCTCCTCCTGCTGGTAATTATCACAAGTATTAGACTGATCACCAAAACAAATGTAAGAAACTATTTGATTTGTGACTAGATTAAAAATAAAAAAAATGAACGTATTCAAAATGGGACAAATAGTCAATTTAAACCCCCCACCCCTCAAACGCGCTCGTACCGACCTCGTTTACAGAACACTACTAAATCCGCGACCACTTTGTGGGGCGGTAAAATTTTGTTTTGTTTCCGAATCAAATCCTGGAATATTGATTATTCTGGATCCTGTTTTCCATCATTTTTTTATCAGTTGCGGCGTAAATCATTTATGACACATAATTTGGATTTTAATAATCAGGCTTCTGACTTTGTGTGTCATGCTTGTTTTTTTTTTATGTGTTTTTTTTTTTTTTTGTGGATTTTATTTTATTTTTTGTTGTTATTTTCTTTGTGTATGATTTTTGGATTTATTTTTTGTGGATTTGTTTTTGGTGTGCGTATGTGTGTTTTTTGTGGATTTATTTTTGTGTTTTTTGTGGATTTATTTTTGTGTTTTATTATGGATTTTTTTTTGCGTGTGTATGTGTGTTTTTTGTGGATGGATTTTTTTTTTTTTTTGTGGATTTATTTTTTTATGGATTTTTTTGTGTCTGTATGTGTGTTTTTGTGGATTTATTTTTTGTGAGTGTATGTGTGTTTTTTCTGTTTTTTTTTGTCTGTGTGCATGTGTTTTTTCTGTTTTGTGGGTGTGTATATGTGTGTGTTTTTTTTCCTGTTTTTTATATGTGTATGTCTCTTCTTTGAGTTTTTGTGTGTGTGTGTACTTTGTGTGTTCGTGTTTTTTTGTTTTTTGGGGTTTTTTTTTTTTTTTTGCCTGAGAGACATGTATCATGGCAGGAATGCCAAACCAGTAGCGAGATTCCCCAACCCCAAAAAATAAATATAACAAGCACGTATTGCAGTACATCATTGATGGCCGGAGAAACGACTGTTCCAGGGATTGATGCTTCTCTTTTCCTTGTTCAGTTTGGTTGTGGTGTTTCAAACTCATCACAACCTGCTTGAATGAGGAGAAGTGTGCGTCACAGCGTCAGAGAAGGAATGCGGTTGTAATAGAAGCCAGGAAAGAACTAGACTTGCTTGCCGGGGTTGTTAAACTCCATCATTTATTCATGCATTCATTCTAAGGGAGGGGTTCTCAACCTTGCTTGCCCCCCCCCCATGCACCCCATTTCACCATTTGTCAGAATGTCACCCCCCAACTCCTTTTCAAGGTGACAGGCCAGATAGGCCAAATTCTATAATTGCTCTCCTTCCCCCTCACTAAATTTACTGTGGTCACAATTCACCCGTGAAAATCCAAAATTCATCCCCCGGTGGGGGGGGCGAATTTCATCCCTATTGAGAACCTTTGTTCTAAGGCGAAGAATTTTTTTTTTTAAGATTTCGCCTTGCTAACAAATATTTTTGGAGAAAATCTTCGTCGGCTTGGAAACATTTTTAGAGATATTGACAACCATGAATACAGAATTGAATGGGCTTTTTAATGGTGCATGTTGTCTGTCCATGTCTGTTGAGGAGGAACCGTTATAAAGCCGAACGTAAATCGAATGAAGCCGTAAAAGAGTGAGTTTTGGTAAGAACGCTGTTATGCACATCTTTTTAAAAAGATCGATGATTCAATGATTGGTCTGTCCAGATTAGAAATATTTCTGTTTATAAACTAACATTGGATTTATATACAAATGAGTTTAAAGTTTTAGTATTGGCTGATTTTGTATTTTACAGAGAAAGAAAATATTTAAACTTACAGTTAATAAGAAAAAAAGATGACTAGAAAAGAATGTATGAAAGATGAATAGAAAAAGACAAAAAAGAAGTGAAAGGCAAAGAAAGAAGAAAAAAGAAGGAAAAAGAAAAGAGTGAAATAAACCAAACCTGGAAAGAAACAAAGCGAAAGAAAATGAATGAAAAAGAAACGAAAGAAAAATTGAAAGATGGAAAAAAAAAACGGAAAGAATGAAAATAAAGAAATGAAAGAAAGATGAAAAGATGGAAAAGAATAACAGAAGTAAAACAAAAGCTGGAAAGAGACCGATAGAAAGAAAGAAAAAGATGGAAAGAAAAAAAAAGAACGAAAAATGGAAAGAAAAAGATGGAAAGAAAAAAATGAACGAAAGATGGAAAGAAAAAGATGGAAAGAAACAACGAACGAAAGATGGAAAGAAAAAGATGGAAAGAAACAACGAACGAAAGATGGAAAGAAAAAGATGGAAAGAAACCACGAACGAAAAAAAGAAAAAGATGGAAAGAAAAAATGAACGAAAGATGGAAAGAAAAAGATGGAAAGAAAAAATGAACGAAAGATGGAAAGAAAAAGATGGAAAGAAACAACGAACGAAAGATGGAAAGAAAAAGATGGAAAGAAACCACGAACGAAAAAAAAAAAAATGGAATGAAAAAAAGAAAAAATGGAACGAAAAAGATGGAAAGAAAAAAGAAAAAGATGGGAAAAATGGAAAAAACAACGAACGAAAGATGGAAAGAAAAGATGGAAAGAAAACGAACGAAAAAAACGAAAAAGATGGAAGAAAAAAAGAAAAAGATGGAAAAAGATGGAAAGAAACCGAACGAAAGATGGAAAAAAAGATGGAAAGAAACCACGAACGAAAAAAAGAAAAAGATGGAAAGAAAAAATGAACGAAAGATGGAAAGAAAAAGATGGAAAGAAACAACGAACGAAAGATGGAAAGAAAAAGATGAAACAAAGGAAGACAAAGAGATACAAAGACTGAAGGAAAGAACAGTGACTTGGTTCTGTCGCCTTCGGCATTGGACAGTCTTGAAGAAAGACGTCGGAATTCACAACCATGGACAAAGTAACAGGCGTCTATTCCACTATCTTTCCTAAGAAGCCGTGGCAATCAGAGTTAATAAAGAAAAATTAAACACCGGAGATCCTCTAAGCCCTTAAAGTAACAAGACATTTAAAAAAAAAAACTCTTTTCTTACATAAGCAAATCGAGTTAAATTTATAAATAAATAAATAAAAAATCGTGAGGAAAATATAAAAAATGAGATTGCAAAATTATTTGAATATTATTACTGTCATTTATTTAACGGTACGAAAAAGAGACTTCATGTAAATGTGGTTCTACAGAAGGATGATGAGAATACTACGGACTGAACTTGTGATCAACGGCAAAGTTTTAGAAAATGAAAACAAAAAAGACACTTAGAATTAAGAGAAAGTTGAAATTTCTAGGGTGCATAATGAGGAAAAAGGCTTAGTAACTTTGACACTCACAGTACATATTGAAGGCAAGAGTGAACAGAGGAAAACAGCGCCTATTGTTTATCCAACAAGCTTGTGTTAAAAATTGGTTGGTAAAGCAGCCATTAGAAGAGATAGCGAAAAAACGAAATTTACAAAGAGCTAGAAATGACAGGAAATCGTGGAGAGGCGCAGTCGCCAATGTCCAAAAGGGACACGGCATATAGAAGTGTCTTAATTTTTTTTATATTTTTACTTTTAATGAAGCAGTTTTTTTAATTTTTTTTTCTGAAATATGACAAGATTGTTATTTGTACAGATAAAAAAATCTTTGAGCACTCGTACAAAAATTATAACCAATAAAATTGTAAAATTAAATATGGCTGTCAATTTTTTTTCTTTACGGTACCGTGTTTGTGTCTGTGTGTATGTTCAGGAATCCCTCGATTAATGTAGCCAATATGTACATTAAAAGATACGCACTAATCGACGAAAACTCATTAATCGTATATATATATATATATATATATATATAGTGTAACCCGGATATAAGAGAGATTTTCTCTGGTCCCAAATTAGAGCCATACTTACCTAAACAAATAGACCAAACCCGGATATAAGAGACTTCTTCTCCGGTCCCGTATATATATATATATATATATATATATATATATATATATATATAAACTCTCGAACTGAGAAATCAGAGATTGGAGTTCGAATTCCCGTCAAATTCATTACATTTACTTACGTGCTAATATTCTTGGGAAAGGTATGAATCCTCTTCTTCTTTCCCCAGCTATGGCTAAATAGCGAGACAGACCGTGTTCTATAGCCTTGGATCGCAACCGATTGCAGGAAAAAAATCTGCCTCGTCAGTCATGTATCGAAAGATACATGATCGCCTAAGCGTGTATCACGCATGGCACATAACTGACTGAAATTCACTAACGTGCTAATACCCTCAAGAAAGGTATGAATCCTCTTCTTCTCTCCCTAGCTATGGGTAAATAGCAGGACAGACCGGGTTCTATAGCCTTGGATGGCAACTGGTCTATCGCAGAAAGAAATGGCAACCTACTGCGGGAAAAAATCTGCTTCGTCAGTCACGTATCGAAAGATCCATGATCGCCTAAGCGTGTATCAATTAGTCCAATACATTCGAAGGCGTGTATCGCCAGTGGTAGTACTTAATTAAGAAAGCACGGTGGAGTAATGGATAGCGGCTCGGATTGAGGAATCGGAGAGCCGAGTTCGAATTTCAGTCGAATCCATTACATTCACTTACGTGCTAATAATACCTTTGGTAAATAGCTGGTGTCTGTAGCTTTGGATGGCAAACGGTCTACTGCAGAAAGAAATGGCAACCTTTTGCGGGGGAAAAATCTGTCTCGTCAGTCATGTATCTCCTAAGCATGTATCACGCATGGCACAATAACTGACTGTCTATTATTATTGAGATAACATAATACTTGACAAACAACAAAATAGTTACCTATTTTAAAATTTTTAATTACTCGGTAACTATAAACTAAATAAATAAATATATTTTCAGTTACTATGGTTAAAATGAAGAACGTTTTACCCTACCGATCGAGTATTATAAAGGGTGTCCATAAAGTTCGTGCGCACTTTAAAAAATTTATAACTTTATTTGTATTTGCGATAGAAATAATTTGTAAAAAGGATGAGAAAGCAGTAAATCTATATCTTTTAAGGTTTTATTGAAATTTTATTTACGCTTCCACATGTCCTCCATCATTAGCAATAAAAAGGGTAATACGATTTTGCAGTTCACGGAAAACATTTGCCAACTGATTTATAGTAATGCCTGAAATCACATTAGTTATTTTAGCTATACTTAAAACTAGGTACATTAAACTTTATAACATTTTTGACAGATTTATTTCTATCGCAAATACAAATAAAGTTATAAATTTTTTAACTGCACACGAACTTTATGGACACCCTGTATATATATATATATATATATATATATATATATATATATAGTGTCCATAGAGTTGGTGTAAACATTAAAAAAAATATAACTTTATTTGTATTTGCGATCGAAATAATTTGTAAAAAGGATCAGAAAGAAGTAAATCTATATATTTTAAGGTTTTATTGAAATTTTTATTGAAGTTTCCACATGTCTTCCATCATTAGCAATACAAAGGGTAATACGATTTTGCAGTTCACGGAAAAACATTTGCCAACTGATTTACAGTAATGCCTGAAATCACATTAGTTATTTTAGCTATACTTAAAACTAGGTACATTAAACTTTATAACATTTTTTTACAGATTATTTCTATCGCAAATACAAATAAAGTTATAATTTTTTTTAAAGTGCGCACGAACTTTATGGACATCCTGTTTATGCACTAATCGAATTTTGGTATTAAAAAAATTTTGGCGTACTAATCGAAAACGCATTAATCGAGGGTTTCCTGTATAATGAAGTGTAGGCATCAAAGAAGTTGGTTTATTTTTGACGAGGAACAAACCTCGCCTTGTCCGTTTCCACTTTGACTCCAAACGCTGGCTGCACTTGGGTGACGGAAAGCTAGCGTGACCAGAAAGTATGGCGCCATCCTTCCCGTTTTGCGTATCAACGACCCTAAACCACCACCCTGACACTCCTTTAGTAACAAGTTTGTGTTGACTTAACCTTTTTCTCTCGTCCTGTCATATATATATATATATATATATATATATATATATATATATATATATATATATATATTTACTCTTGTCGCTTCTGATTTAACTAAGTGTTTACTATAAGTAGTCTGTCTGTAACAGATTGCGCAACTCACTTGACTCAAGAATTTTCACGGGCCAGCACATCCCCACGAATGATCCATGCTGCTGGGGTAGGGTGGGGGATGTTGTGTGTGTGTGTGGGGGGATGGTTTTTTTTTTTTGGTTTTTTTTGTAATCATCTCTCGATTTGCTGCCAGCCAAAGTTACAAAGCCCAGTTTGTGCTTCTATTTAATCCATAGACGGGAGAAATGATTAATTCATGATTTTTTTTTTTTTTTTTGAAGATATTAGAGATGATAGAGAACCAAATCTGCGCTGCTATTTAACCCATAGACAGGAGAAATGATGGAACCGTATCTTTTCTCCAAGGATATTTGTCCGAAAAGTTAAAGAGCCTAATCTGCGCTGCTATTTAACCCATAGACGGGAGAATTGATGGATTTATACTTTAATTTTATTTTATTTTATTTTTTCTTAAAGGATATTTGTTCGAAAGTCAACGTAAGGAACTCAACTAGTATTCCAACCCGACTCGACGAGATCTCTTTCTGAGCCGCTAGCCATTACACCACCCGCACATCCAACATCTATCCTTCGTCTATTTGAGTATTATTATGCCTTTGCTATAGAGATGGCTTTATAGTACGGCTTTTCAAACGTCTCTTCCTGGAGAGAAATCACACTAGTAATGCCAACCTTGTAGTCTACGAGGCTGCATGCGTTTCAATGCTATTGTGTACCGCCATTTCCCCGGAATGTGTTCAGATGAGCTACCCCCCCCCCATTAGCTCCACCAGTTATAACCTTCACGGCTAAGACCCACTATGCCACGCCCATTGATGATAAAACGCACCAACCAAACTCTCTAGTAGAAAAGAAACTTCTAGCGGCTCGGATTGAGGAATCGGCGAGCCGAGTTCGAATTCCAGTCGAATCCTTTACATTCACTTACGTGCTAATACTCTTGGGAAAGGGTAGCCTCCTCTTCTATCCCCAGTTATGGGTAAATAGTAGAACAGACCGGGTTCTATAGCCTTGGATGGCAATTGGTCTACCGCAGAAAGAAATGGCAACTTACTGCGGAAAAAACTTCTTCGTCAGTCACGTACCAAAAATCCATGATCGCCTAAGCGTGTATCAATTAGTCCAATACATTCGAAGGCGTGTATCGCCAGTGGTAGTACTTATTTAAAGAAGCACGGTGGAGTAATGGATAGCGGCTTGGATTGAGAAATCGGAGAGCCGAGTTCGAATTCCAGTCAAATCCATTACATTCACATTGGGAAAGGTATGAATCCTCTTCTTCTCTCTCCCAGCCAGTCAAGACAGGATTCTATAGGTCTACAGCAGAAAAAAATGGCAACTTACTGCAGGAAAAAAAAAATCTGCCTCGTCACTCACGTATCGAAAGATACATGATCGCCTAAGCGTGTATCACGCATGGTTGGTCTTGCCACTTGTTGACGAGTCTGTGCGGATGCTACGGTTTGTGTAAATGAATCCGAGGATGCTAGTCTACTAGGGCGGTTAGCTAATCCCCATTGCAGACGCCTGCTCAGGCACATTTTTTCAACATCCACAGAGCCCACTTGCGGTTTATAATACAACTATACTGGGCGGACATTAGTTACAGTTTTTGGGAGAGAGATCAATAGTCTGAACAAGGCTAGCACGTTCAAACCCTCGGTCACGATGACTTGCGACTTCGTACTAGCACAACCACTGAAGGCTCCCAGGTTCCCTTTTACCCATTTTCACTCACAAGATTTGGATCAGCCTGTAAGCTAAGGTTTAACTGCAGTATAAACCACTGGCGGGCTTTGTGGTTTTTGAATAAACGCAGCTGTCTGCGACAGATATTGGCTAGCCACCCTAGCAAAGTTATAGCCCTCCACTGCTTCCTTTCCTTTTAAGTTCCGTGAGTTGCCGTGACTGCTCTTGAGGAATATAGCGCAGTGATTTTCCGTTCGTCTTCTCCTCAGTCCAAGTTCAAATTTACCTAGACAGAAATCCACGACAAGGGCTAGATTTACCTAAGCTGGGGGTCGGGTAAGTAAATGGATTGATTCCTTTCCCAACGTCGTTATGGCGAAATGACCCCGGAATAAGGCATGTCGATCGGCAGTTGTGTTACGTTGGCCACGCCATCCACGCGCCCGAGAACCGATTCCTGCAAAATGTTTTTCTTTTCAGGCGAAAGAGAGGCCTGTCAGTGGTCAGTACAAGCGATGCAAGGACGGCATAAGTGCCACCCTCAAGCCCTATATCTTCCCTGGCCAATTAGAAAAATCTGCATAGTCCAGGAGTTCCCGTATTGCTTTAGACCACCGACACTATAGAAACCTTGATCCCTCCTTGACTCTCGGTCATAAAATATCAATGATGATAATTTTTTAAGGATAGAAACGCCTTTGTCTTTTTTTCTTTGTTCCTTTTAGGTGTTGTTCTTTTTTCTTTTTTTTCATTTACAATACTAGACGTCCTTGTTCGAAAATAATAATACGCAGGTGGCAGCCCTGCTTGTAACAGCTGATGTGCCGAGGAAAATAGTGTCTCTAAGCTGCGTGTAGGAGTTGAGATATAGTCGTCATTACCCGGCCGAAACATGTAAAGAGTTAGAGAGGATATCAAGCAATAATGTGACTTCATATACAATACAGGTACAACAGAAGAGACTTGGAAGAAAGGCACCTTCCTCCATTTTCATTTCCCCCATTATAGGCATTATCATATCCGTGATATAATAACACCGTACTTCACGGATGGAACAGTATAGCTGAATGGAAAAGGAATTGTGAACATGTTTTGCTCTTAGAGAGAGTTTCGTACACAAAATTATATATACATATATACACGTGTCCCACGCAGAGAAATTATAGCATATACAACAACAGTTTGTTTTAAAAAAAATTTTTAAATGTGATTGGGGGGACCTTACTTGTAATATTTCCCGAAGGGAAAATTGGAGCGGTTTCTATATGAACCTGGTTAGTGTCATGTGTTTTTTTTTTTTTACTCTAAGATTTACCGCTGTGAGCTAGGGACATCCTTCTTCTGCGGGCTATACATCGCAACTCTCCTTCTTCAGTTTATCCCTCACCTACCGACGTCACTCACGGGCCGTCATTTGGCCATCGTAAATTACCTCAACGAAAAGGGAGACAATCACCTTTTGTATCCCTAATATAGGTAATAATAAACACATTAAAACAAATTGATATACCTTTTCTTTTATTTTTTTTTTATTGACTTGCTTCATGGATGTGGTTGACAAGCGGTACCAAGGCCATTGGTATTTGGTCGGAAATTGGTACGTTTTAATCGTAAGTCACTACGAATTATTTAACGACCTCCCCCCGGCATTGACACCTCCAGACGTCTGCCTACCTCTTGAATGGTCCTATCTATATTGACCACTTTGGCGACCCCCTTGGAATAGATGCTGTCCAAACCACAGGAGCAAAATTGATCTAGCAAGGTAAGAGTAGTGATTCTCAACCGCGACCCATATGGTCACTGGACTGTCCGTATAAGATTTTGGGGGTCCTTGTAA
>CAHIKZ030001226.1:557500-607500 GCA_903632075.3 Acanthosepion pharaonis
GCAATATATGATGCATTTATATATTGATATAATGGAATATGCATACACCTGAGTTCCCCCTCACTGGAATATGATTGTCGTGCCTACACCCCCGTCTGTATTTATGACGGACACCAGCCAGAGTTCAAGTCTATGACGACGCCCATTGAACTACGCCATGGGCTATCCTATTCGTCTACACCTATTACCTGCGACTACGACGATTACCAGTCGATTGCTGCTATCGTGTACTACCTGGTTACAGTAGCCAAAACCACTTAGCTACTTCGGTCAAATATATCCCTTTCCGGGATATATATCATATCATATATATATATATAAATATATGATGCATATATAGATATGTGTGTATATATATGCAATACTTGATGCATATATAGATGTGTGTATATATATGCAATATATGATGCATATATAGATGTGTGTATATATATGCAATATATGATGCATATATAGATATGTGTGTATATATATGCAATACTTGATGCATATATAGATATGTGTATATTAAGAAATGGACAAAGTCCGACAATTTATTTATTAAAGACATTTTTATGTTTAACGTTCTTTTTTATAGATACAATATTTATATAGCATTTACTTAAAATACTTGTATCTATAAAAAAGAACGTTAAACATAAAAATGTCTTTAATAAATAGATATGTGTGTATATATGTGCAATCTATGATGCATATATATATATATATATATATATCAGAAATAGTTACACAAAAGACAAAAACGATATATACATTTTCATGCTATATTTTTTCCCACTAGGTCGGGGGTTTCTCTCTCTCTCTCTCTCTATATATATATATATATATATATATATATATATATCTCTCACACACTGTGTGCGTCTGTCTTTTTTCTTTTCTTGGCCTCAGCTTTTCATTTCTTATTTGAATTCATTTTTTTTTATTCGCTTACCCGTCGTATACTTTCTAATCTTCCCTTATTGTGAATAACAAAAGCGCAAGTGTTTCAACGTCGTCGTTTGGTTAGTTCATTATGTCGAAAAGTAAACATATATGAAGGAAAAAAAACAAACAACTTCGAAGACACCAAAGACTAAAACTCTTCAATTCATCTCCCCCAACTCCTCCTTGTATTACTCGCTGGCTAAAACGGTTGCGAATCATCTATCCACGTTCACAACGTCTAGACTGCGCCGTATTTTGAGGGAAAGAAAAATAACTGTATTCGGGAGAGACTCAAAAGCTGTTTACAGTCACTTACTGGAAATAGATTTTCTTCAGTCTAGGATTAACGGTTATTTTCCCCACATACCCGCATAAACTGTACCTCTTACTTATTTACCCGCAATTAAAATGGCCTTGTGTCAAACTAAATTTCCTCTACGGTGTAGAAGCAATTTGTTGTGAGCAATTCTCATTATATCACGCACAAAACTAACGTTCGTACATTTTACTTTGTCCCTGTATGAGATCATATATATATATATATATATAAGATAATCCTAAGGAGCCAGGCAAACATACCTACGTTTCATCTAAATGGATCGTCAGGGCGATGCTGGGGGAAAAGGAAAATTATGGAACAGAATTTATAACTAAAATCGAAAATAACCTTGACCACGTGACAATATATATATATATATATATGATGGACTCTCCCGTCGGTTTCGACGTATGAGGTTCCGACAACTTTGTTTATTTAACCTTGTGTGTGAGTCGCAAGTGACATCTCAGTCCCGCTAGTGATTTGCAAAGAAGTCCACAGTTTGTGCAAGAGTGTGGATTCTTGGAGTATATGGCTGGAACAGCAGCAGATATTTTATTCCTTTCCCTAGTTTGACGAAGCTTGACAATGTTTATGCGCCGGGACGTAGAAATACACACACACACACACACACACACACACACACACACACACACATATATATATATCGCCTTGATTTAATGTTCTTGGTTCTTTCTTTTTTTATTCACCATTTTTCTTCGGGTACCGATTTTTTCTACTGAAAGTCGAGCTATCCGAGATTCCAAGCGAGTACCATCATTTATCTATCTATCTATCTATATATATATAATATGCTACACGAGAGATAGCGAATGTAGTACAATCCAATATGGCGATGAAGAAACAATGCCGTCTTCCTCACATAGCGCCGCCTGACGACGTATTATATTATGGAGATGGCGCCGTAACTACGGAACGCGGTACGTCGGATCCGACGTAACCCGAGGACCTTCTGTAATTAGAATTCATTTCCATTTTCCTTAAAACTTCCTCGTTGTAATCTAAGAACACAGAAAATGTATCAGTTTTCTTTCAAATGTTTGTTTCATTCCATTTCTAATCGTCGCTTTTTAAAACAATAAACATTGCCGAATAAATTAAGATTATTGTTTCTTTATTTTCTTTCAATGTGTTCTGACCATGAGACCCAGGTTCGAGTCTCACCATGGTCGATTTGTCAGCGTAAAATAAAGTAAACAGTTTCAGGATTTCGAACATTGTCCCAATTCCAAGTATTTGTCAAGTTATGAGCATTTCCCAACCGACATTTTGTCTGAAGGTAGACAGTTGAATTCTCAGGATTTCAGGTCTGGTCGAACTTTGTCCTAATTCCAAGTAGTGTCTCCCGGGCCTTATGCAGGCAGAACGGTAAAAAAAAAAAAATGACTTTAACTTAGAAATCCGTTTTTATTTCATTACGCTGAAGCCGAAAAGGCCAGATGAGGAAAAGAAAACAAAATATGGGTAACGCCTTTCTCTTTGTAAATTCCCCTAAAACTAACCCAACAACAAATAATAAGTGGTTTAAAACAAAAAAATGGATGAAGACCAGAATGTTGAGTCGGGAGGTAATTTATAAGCTGCGAACATCTGGCTGCAAACTTCGGCCGGCCCCATAAATCAATGTCAGCATACCAATCATTAATGATGCAAGCGGCCTTCACCGTTCTGGGTGATATAACCTATTAGTAACTACATCGTCTGGGTGATGGGTGGAGGGTAAGAGCAAAATGTCTGCTCCCTAAAGAAGCAGATGTCTGTAAACAAATATGTCCTCCTTCTCCACACACGCACACACACACACACACACACACACACTTTACAGTCCCTGTCGACCTCTTCATCTCTCTCCTTCTCACTAGCTAGCATGGGGCGCCCAGTGAGGATCAAACGCACTACTCAGTAGAAATGGTCAACTAGTTGATCTAACAGATGCACCACCTCGATTCGCCTTTGTTATTTTAACAACTTAGATTATATCTGGCACATGGCCACACCTATGGAGCACTCGATGAGGATCAAACTCGCTACTCAGTAATGACGCGCCAGACTAACTTGTTAACCATTACACCAATAATTTCTATATAATCCGAATTCTGCAGTCTTTTTTTCCTCTCCGTGGTAGAGTAATGGACTGAGTTCGAATTCCAGTCGAGTTCATTACATTCACTTACGTGCTAATACTCATTGGGAAAGGTATGAATCCAACTCTCCCCCACCTCACCTATGGTGGGTAAATAGTAGTTCAGACTGGGTTCTATAGCCTTGGGTGGAAAGGAAAACTCTGAATTCAAAACTGTATGTAGCACTGGTAAAACGCATACTATGCAACTAAGAAAAAGATCGTTCGCATTGACTCGGTGATCCCAACTACGGTCGACCCTTTGGAAAGGTATCAATCCAACTTTCCCCCCACCCCAAGCTATGGGTAAATAGTAGAACAGACTGAGTTCAATCGCCTTGTGTGGCGACCGGTCTAGGAGAAGGAAACTCTGAATTCGAAACTGTATGTAGCCCTGGCGAAACACATTCTATGCAGCTAAGGAAAGGATCGTTTGCATTGACTCGATGATCCTGACTATGGGCGACCCTTTGGAAAGATATGAATTCCCCCAGCTATGGGTAAATAGTAGAACAGACTGGGTTCTATAGCCTTTGGTGGCAACCAATCTAGGAGAAGGAAAACTCTGAATTCGAAACTGTATGTAGCCCTGGCGAAACACATACTATGCAGCTAACCAAAAGATCGTTCGCATTGACTCAAACATCTTGACTACGGTCGATTTTTATTATATATATATATATATATATATATATATATATATATATATATATATTAGTAAGTTTAACATTGTTTTAATACAAGGCACACAGTGAGAATCAAACTCTCTCATCAGTAGTAATGATCTGCGTGGTTAGCCTGTTAACCATTACATCAATAATTTCCACATGGCTTGATCTCTACAGACGTTATGGCCCCTGAAATATTTAGTACGGTCGTCTTAGTGTGGTACAAGGCCTCGAGCTTGGAGTACTCGATAAGGACCCAACTCGCCACTCAATAGTTGGGATCTACGAGACCAGCTTGCTAACCATTGCCCCAATATTCCATATATGATCCGACCACTACAGTCTTTTTCAACTCCTTTAGATATCTACTAAAGTTAATTTAGTTTGGCTCAAGACCGAAAGAATGGAGCCTCCAGTGAGGATCAATCTCACTACTCAATAGTTACCTGTTAGACTAGCTCGTTAATCATTACAGCAATGAATTCAATATGACTCGACATCTAAAACTTTTTTTTAACTCTCTTTAGATATTATGGTTAGCTTAGTCTGGTACAAGGCCTCAAGTATAGTGCTTTGAGGAGATAGTGCTGTCCTTGGTCAAGAGGGTGGCTGCTAGAAGACCCTATATCTGGCAACACGACTCTGCACTATGCCACACAAGCAGCAGAACCTAGCCATAGCTGTCAGACAATTTCTTCAACCACATCACCCGTTATATATCGCCACCTAACTCCCCAGACTGCTCCCCCTTGATTATTATGAGTGGGGAGCAGTTGAGCGAAAGACCAACAAAACTCCTTGTAACACCAAAGATAAACTGAAGGCAAGGATTATGGCAGCATTTATCAACTTAAATTAGGAGACCGTTCAGAAGAGTTGAAAGAGATTCCGAAGTTGAAGCCAATGGCGATTTTATTGAATAAATTTACTCTTTAATATTTCAAGATATTTTGTTTTGGTGGGGGTATAATTTTGGTAAATATATCTGTTAAATTAAGATGTCAGTGTTATTTTACTTTTTGCATCATTTAGACAACAATTTATCCATCGCACCCTGGGATAAGACATCGTAAGATGCAGTTTTCGTCCGTTCGTTTTTTTAAGAGTAGAAATCACGGTCAAGTTTTTTTTTTCAAAAAGTCTTTGGGTGGCGCTGAAGAGGAAAGGTCTTCAGGATCTTCCAGGAATGAAGACGATAGATACGAATTTTGAGATTTTCGAAAACAGAGAAAATCCAAGAAAAAAATGATTCCAACCTTTTGGCTAAAAAGGCAACATCGTATCTCTCAACTTGTGTCTTCGAACAGAGCCCAAATAAATTAATAAGCGTTGCTTGGCCCCGAAGATTCTAATCCAGCGGGCAGCACCTCCCCCACCCCCATTACATTGCACCAAACAAGGAGGTTGGCTTCGAGTACAGGACAATCTTTGGCCTTAGCCCAGGTGTACGCGCGTGGGCTCCACACATTAAACCGGCCTTGTGCTATATCCCGTCATCATGGAGGCAGCGGGGGGGGGGTGGAGTCGCGAGTAAAGAACAAGCCGATTAATTTTTCTTTTTTTTTTTTTCTTGACAAACAACTGAAGATTTTGCATTTATTTTCCAACTTTAGCTTTAAAAACAGGGTGCGCATTATACAGCATGAAATACGATGCCAATAGACTGATAGATAAACGGATCGGGTTTAACCTTAGTTTTGAAATATGTCTAAACATCAATCTGTCTTTGACTGTCTTTATCTGTCTGTCTGTCAGTTTATCTATTTTGGTCAGTGCATGTCTCTCTATAAGAAAAAAGGTCTTCTCTCACAATCTCTCTCTTATTCTCTCTCATTCTCTCTCTTATTCTCTCTCATTCTCTCTCTTATTCTCTCTCTTATTCTCTCTCATTCTTTCTCACTCTTTCATTCTCTCTCACTCCCATTTTCTTTTTCCGTCACTCCCATTTTCTTTTCCTCTCTCTCTCTCTCTTTCTTTCAATCTCCCTTTCTTTCTCTCACTCTCTCTTTCTTTTTTCTTTTTCTCCCTTTCTCTCATTTTCTGTTCTCCTTCTCTTCTCATCTTTTGCCTTCATCTCTCGTGCTCTTTTCCCCTTCGTCTTCCGCCATCTTTTCTTTTCGTCTCCCTCCATCTTTTCCCCTTTCGTCTACCTCCATCTTTTCCCCTTCGTCTCTCTCTCTCTCTCTCTTCTCTCGATTTCTTTCCATCCTCTTCTCTATTTCTAATTTCTCATAAAGAGTGAAACATTAAAAGGTTGATGTAAACATTTCAGCTCGAAAATAAAACAAGGCAGGGCATTTTATATTTTTTAAGACTTGCATATTTCTTCGGCTTGTTAATCGGATCTGATCATTCGACACCGAAATAAAATAAAACAAAAACAAAAAAGAAACAAGCCGTTATAAATATGTCACCATAAATGGAGAAAACCTCCAGCCCACAGCGTAAAAGAGGCTTAGTTAACAAACACATACAGAAATTTTATTTTCCCTCAAAGCACGCCATATTGCTTTTGCAGCCAGACATTTTTTCCAATTTTTTTACTCTAACAGTCTCCTACTTTCTCTCCTACTTTTAACGCAGAAATTCTCGTGTCAGTGACCACAGCTATTGCGGTACCCCTACAAAAAAGAAAAAGATGAAATGAACGAATGATTCAGAAGAGCGAACTTTAAATGCTTGCCCGTAATTTTCATAAATAAATTCAATCAAATAAATTCTTCTTTGTCCCTTCAGGATGTAGGCGATCATGGCTCTCCACAGCTTTCTGTCCCTTGTAGCTCTTAATAAATTTTGTCTTTCTGTTATTTCTCCTAAAGCCTGCTCTGCCATTCATTTACACAAGCTAAGTACATCGTGCGCTGTCTCTCTTGCCTTCAATCCACCCTGTGAGTATCAGATTTTCCCAGCCCTCTTTCCTCATTATGTGCCCTAGTAACCTCATCTGTCTCTTCCTGATGTTAGGTATGCTTCCTTTTTTTTATTTCATTTTCTCCAAAACTTTGCCGTTGCTCACATGTTTGGTCCATGTTATACTCAGCATCCTTCTGTAGAACCACATTTCTGTTGCTTGAAGTCTTCATCTGTGAGGGCATTGGTATTGAGCACCTCTACCCATAACTTAACTTAAAACTGTATTATTTTACTATATATATATATATATATATATATATATATATATATATATATATATATGATAAAATGAAATAAAGAACAAAGTAGGAAACTAGTCTCAGTCTAACGTGTTTCAACTTTATTAAGGCTTCGTCAGAGATCGAGAATAGAAATGAAAAAGGAAAGAAACTCAGTACTAGAATGTTAGGATTTTTCGTAGTTCTCGTTGTGTATAGACGCAAATAGATAATATATAAATATGCGTGAAGACCATTTAGGATGTAAAAGTGTGTGATAGTGTAAGAGTGTGCAAATAAAGAAATGCTTGTATGTGTATGTAGGACAGTAACGTTTATTCATGTAAGTGTATATGTGAAAGAAGTCTGTCTGTCTGTCTCTCTCTCTCTCTCTCTATATATATATATATATATATATATATATAGTTATATATTTAGGCAGCAATCCTTCCTTTATGCATGTTTCATTAAAAACGACAGACAAGGTACTACAGTTAAGCTTTTTATTTAATTTTTCTTGTGTTCTGACAAGAGCTTTCTTTTCTGGACAAAGGGTGTGTAAGAACTGTCCAAATGTTCTGTGTTTCCGAGCGCTTTCGGCTATACCTTTAGCCATTATCAAGGATAATTCGATTTTTCAGCTTAATTGAGTGTGTGCGCTCTGTGTATGTCTTAGTGTGTGGTAGGGATGTTTTTAATTTCCGAATACGGTTAGCACATTGTGGTTTTGTTCGGAGTTAATATTGTTAAGAGTTGGTTTTTTCTTTTTTATTATTAAAGCTACCATTATTTTTAGTCTTTTTTTGCAGGTGGATGCAGTTAATATATTTGTGTTTTCTACTAGTATGTTCCTAATGGAGTCTGTTAAGTTTGTGTGTGTGTTTAAATGGGTTCTACTGGATCTTTGATCAGACAGGTGTAACGTAAGGCGTCTGGATAAGCGTGTAGTTGTGTAACCGATGTAATTAATTATGAGTCCGGTTTCATCAGGAACACAGTTCTTTAAGGGGTATATATAGGGGCATATATATATATATATATATATATATATATATACTTTATGGTATGTGCGGTGGTAATCGGTGTGCCGAGTTTGAATTTCAGTTGAGTTTTGCTTTCCCGCAAATACCTAGGTGGAAGGTATGAGTCCCTCGCTTTTTCACCACCACCGCCCACCTACTATGGGTTAAATCGTAAAATTAATCAGTGAAATTAATAACAAACACTGAAGAAAAATTGTACCTCCGGCAGGAATCGAACCTACATCCCTTTTATTTATCCATCAGAGAAACCTCTTTTTGAGCCATACATAGCATACCCGTCGACAGTGCGTGACGGACAGAGAGTCAGTTTTTCTTTTGTGATATAGGTTACAAATTTATTTTTTACGCCGCTGTAGTCACAAAATCACCCCATCTACCAACTGTGGATCGTACAACTAATTAAACTATATTATTTTGACATATAAATATTAAGTCAGAATAGTACAATTTTACCTATATATATATATATATATATACATATATATATATATATCAAGGCAGAATAGTGCAAGGGATGATGAGGTTACCCGTCCCTCCTCTCACAGGCGGATTTGTTTTTGAAGTTGACGAAAGAGTCAGAATTTTGAATTGAGAGTTTTCTTCCCCTTCTCTCTCGAGTCTGTCTTGCAATGAACTGTGTTCATATAAGAGGCATCAGCACATAAGTGAATGTACAGGACTCGACTGGAGTTCGAACTCTGCTCTCCGATTCCTCAATCCGACCTTGCCATTCCTCAACCGTGTCGCCATTTTTAATATTTGGGCTAATGAATATATAAATAAATAATAATAATAATAATAATAAATAATAATAATGAAAATTAATAATTAATAACAATAAATAAATAATAATAATAATTAATAATAAATTTAATAATAATAATAAATAATAATAAAATATAATAATTAATATTGATAATAATAATTAATAATAACAAAATATAATATTAATAAAATATAATTAACAATAGATAATAATAATAATTTATAATAAAAATATATTAATAATAAAATATTATTAATAATAGATAATAATAATAAAATATAAAAATTAATATTGATGATAATAATTAATAATAAAAAATATAATAATAATAATAAAATATAATTAATAAAATATAATTAACAATATACAATAATAATAATTTGTAATAAAAAAAATATAATAAGAGTAAAATATTATAAAATAATAAAATATAATAGATAATAATAATAATATTGATTAATAATAAAATATTATAAGTAATTAATATTGGTAATAATAGATAATAATAATAATTAATAATAATAAAATATAATAAGTAATTAATATTGATATTAATAGATAATAATAATAATTAATAATAATAAAATATTATAAGTAATTAATATTGATATTAATAATAACAAAATATAATAATAAAAAATACAATTAATAATAATAATTAAAAATAATTAATAATAGATTGTGAACTTTATACAGAACTTAGGCTTTGAAGAAAAAACTAAGTTTCGACAATAAAAGCATTTATAAATCCGAATGAATTCGTATACAAGGTCTTTTAAAGATCGAAACAAACCAACGTTGAGCAATAAAAAAAAACAAGTGAAAGACGTAGCAAGAAATATATATATATATTATATATATATATATATATATAAATCAAAATCTAGCTGGACAGGAATAATTTCTCTTTTGTTGCCAACCTTTAGCGCTTGTCTAGACCCACCACCGCCACTGATCCTATTACCTCCTGGCTACCCGATTCTGTTTATTTTTCCCGCCTCACTTCAAATCGTGTACGCTTCTTCGAATTTCGGCTTATCTTCTGAGAATTTGCTTCGCCAAAATCCTGAATGGTTGCCACATTCCAACGTTAGAATTCTGACGCGAAGTCCATTGAGATATGTACCCAGGCTTTGAAAGAAATGTTTCTCAACCTTTACGCCACGGTATTGAAGAATCTAAGGCGGCATTTATTTCACTTCTGGGGAGCAGGTCCGATAATGGATGATGTGGCCAATACCAGGCGGGCCTTTCCTGCGCCAGTGGCTGTCGAAGAAGATTTTACAAGTAGGATGATAGAAAAACACAGATCTCTCTTTCGCTTTATTTCATTGCTTTTCCTCACTCTTTCTCCTTTACTCTTTCCCTCTCACTGTCTCTCCTACTTTTTAACTCTATCTCACTCTTTTACTTTCTCTAATTTTCCCACTAGCTCATTCTCTCTCTTTTAGAGTGTGTGAGAGAATAGGAGAAAGCGAGGACGAGAGAAAGTTAGAGAGAGTGAGAGAATACGCTAATAAAAGTCATGGGCTACGAGAGACATGCGTTCTTTTAAAAAAAGAGTAATTGACCCTTGTTCCACTGAGAAGTCCTTCGTGGGTGAGCGGGCTAAAGTACACCAAGCCCGACGTTAGCTCTCTCTCTCTCTCTCTCTCTCTCTCTCTCTCTCTCTCTCTCTCTCTCTCTCTCTCTAGCTAGCTAGCACGGTGGAGTAATGGATAGCGGCTTGGATTGAGGAATCGCAGAGCCGAGTTCGAATTCCAGTCGAATCCATTACATTCACTTACGTGCTAATACCCTTGGGAAAGGTATGAATCCTTTCCCTCCAGCTATGGGTAAAATAGCAGGACAGACTATATAACCTTGGATGGCAACTGGTCTAGGAGAAGGACAACTGCGGAGGGTCGTTTTGGGACCTTGTGACATGTAGTGCATCAAGTCTCTGTATTCGGCCCATCAAAAAGTGTGGATGGTCCTGCACGAAACCTTCACAACTATAATCAAATCTCATGTGCCGGTGTCGGTTTCCTGGAAACTGATCTGCTTGACCCTCATACGTCGAATCTCGACGGGAGAGTCGACTATATATATATGAGGTAATTTTGGATTTTATTGTGTACTATATATATATATATATATATATATAGTACACAAAATTACCAAAATTACCTCATATTTAACTGTTAAATTTCTAATTCCGACACGAACTCAGTCTATACCGGGGTTGAATAAGAGTGACGAATTTCGTCGGTTGGAATAAGCTTATTCCTTATATAGGGTAATTTTTTATTTTATTATGTACTAATTATTTGCTCCGTAATAAGAAATACATTGAGCTCTTTTTGTGGATCATTTTTAATATTTAGTATTACTAGGATCCACTTGGATCACATACCAACAGATTTGTTACATTTACGATATATATATGTATTATACATACACACACACACACACACATATATATATATATATATATATATATATATGCAAAGTGATGGGGCAAAGTGGAAAAGCTTATAAGAGACGCGTTTCGACAAGGTGTGTTTATTCCGGCTTCTTCAGGTCGGAATGAAAGACAAAACTGTGTGTCAGGAAAATGCGTTGGGATTTTTGAGGATCAGATGGGCAATAAATTAAATTACCTTATCAGATCCGACGACCATAATGCAGAAAGTGTATATTTCTTATATTGCGTATTTAGGCAGCAATCCCTCTTTTTTTTTACATACAAATTTCGTTAAAAACGATTGTCAAGGTACTCCGATTTTATTATTATTATTATTATTTAATTTTTATCATTTTTCTTTTTTTTTTCTGGACATAAAGAATGTAGAAACTATCCGAATGCTCTGTATATCCGAACTCTTTCGGCCATACTTTTAGCCATTATCAAAAGATGATTTTATTTTTTACTTTTAACTGAATGTATGGATTTTTGTTTCATGTTTGCATCTAGCTAGAGTTATTAGACAGTTTGTACATACTTTATGTCCAGAAATGAAAAAAAAGTGATAAGAACACAAGAAAAATTAAATAAAATAAAATAAAAAAAACTTAACCGTAGTACCTTGTCAGTCGTTTTTACCGAAACTTATACGAGTGAGAGAGATAGGTTATTGTGTGCTTACACGTTGATATAATAAAATTATTTATAAGACTGAATAACACTTGTAAAGTTCTTTCTCTTTGATGGATTTGATATGATATTATTTATTTAGGGGTGGATAGTCTCAGAATATCAAAGTACAGCCGATAGTCTCTTTTGAAAAGAGCATCATAGGGTGTGTTTCAGACGGAATGGACACTTAAAAAAATGTATCTTGACTCTCTCTAATTTTCTTTCATTTTTGTTTTTCTCTTCGTTTTTATTTAATTTTCTCTCTGTACAATTTTTCTTTCTTTATCTTTTTCTCTGAAAAAGAATTCATTTTTCTTTTCTCTTCTTTTCACTTTTTTTTCTCTCTCTCTATACATCGTTTTCTGTCTACATTTATTTCTCACGGTCTCAAACTTTTTTTGCTCTCTGTTCATCTTTTTTTGTAAACTAATTTTCTTTCTTTCTTTCTCTTTCTCGCCATCTTTTTTTAAACTAATTTGTTTTCTCACTCTTCATCTTTTTTCTCTTTCTTCCTCCTTTTTTTTTAAAGTAATTAATTTTTTTCTCCTTCTACATCTTTTTTTTCTCTCTATATATCTTTTTCTCTCACTTTCTCTCTACATCTTTTTCCCTCTCTTCATCTTCTTTTTTAAACTAATTTGTTTTCTCCCTTTTTTCTTTTTTTTCTTTCTTTTTTTTTTTTGTTTTCTCCCTTTTTCTCTCACTTTCTCTCTACATCTTTTTCCCTCTCTCTCTCTCTTTCTCTCTTCTTCCTTTTTTTAAACTAATTCATTTTTTCTTTCTATTCTTTTTCCCTTTTTCTCTCCATTTTTTCTCTCTCCATCATTTTTCACCATTCTTTTTTCTCACTCTGCATTTTTCTTTCTCCTTTATTTAAACTACTTCAGATTTTCCTTTCTATTCTTTTCACTCTTTTTCTCACCTTTCTCTCTCTCTCTCTATTTATTTTTCTCTCTCTACATCTTTTCTTCTCTCTCTCTCTCTCTCACTCTCTCTCTCTCTCCGTCCTTTTTTTTAGACAAATTTATTTTGTTCCTTTTTCTCCTTTCCTCCCTTCCACTTTTTCATTCACCCTCTCGTAACTCTCTCCTCCTCCTCTTCCTCCTGCTTTCCTTGTTCTTTTTATCTATCTATCTATCTATCTATCTATCTATCTATCTATCCGTTACTATTTTTTTTAGACATTTAATTAGCACATCTCTCTTTGTTCCCCCTCTTCTTACTCCTCTGCTGTTTTACTCCCCGCCCCCCCCGCCATGTCCAAACGCCCACCTTCATCGTAGGAACCACTCACGACTTGTACTGATAATATCTACTCCATCCCACCCGCCACTTTCATTACACATAGCAATTCTCTTCAACACTGCTTTTTGTTAATAGGACCGGAATTTTTAAGGACCGGTGTGGGTTTGAGTAGGTAAACAAGGTGGGGTAATTTGAGGTGGGGTAGCTCGTTTCCTTTGACAAACAATACAACATTGATGGACAACAGTTTCATTTTTCTTGTATATATATATATATATATATATATATATATATATAGTCATCCACAGGCAGACAGTTTCGCTGTATCACAGTTCATGAGTGTGGCTAGACGTCCGGTTGCCTCTAGCTAGGATCGAAACCCGACTGAATTGGCGTCGGTCGGGATTCTACCACTAAGCCGTTGGCGCACGGCAGGGATGAACGTGAATTTAAGCGTATTTATTTTTAGATAAACACAGAGTAACTGAGAGAACTCGATTCGATTTACCGAAGAGTCTTGCATTATTAGCCGTAATAGTCACTGTTTACAAACCCACACTTCCTCCCCAGAGAGCTCAACCGAAATAAAATTTTTCAGGAGCATATATACTGTCTTCCACAGACAGACTGTTTCGCTGTATCACAGCTCACCAGTGTGGCTAGACGTCCGATATATATATATATTGAATTAACGCTCCATGATATTAATCCTTATCAATTGTAGATAATGATTCGCCTTGTTTTTGTCTGGCGATAGATGAAGACATTGATGCACTCGATGACGGTTGCGCCAATGTCCCGTCGAACGGTATACGAAATGAGAAAGCTTGCCTGTGACAGGCGTATATGCTGAGCAGAAGATTGGCACGGCGACTGGTTGTATTCTCAGCGAGTCTCCTTGCCTGGGACGTCTATTGAGACCCAAGTTCACCCCAGATCTCAACTCTATATATGATACATCGCTAAAGATGCCAGGATAATGGCCTTTGTGTCGTTCCAGTAAGAACATGCCTCTTCCTGTCATGTTCCGTCTTTTACAGAAGTCAGGTCAGACCAAAAATAGAATGTGGCTACCATATCTTTTTTTTTTTTTTATCCTTTCACCCCAATGAAGGCAATAAAGCAAGAAGTTACTCAGTGTTACAGAACATGAGAAAAATGCTATTAATAAAAAAGAGAGAGAACAATAAAAAGAAACTACTTATATTTTTTAGGAGAGAAGACAATAAAAGAACAAGAATCAAGAAGATAGAAGATAACGATTAACATTACATTTGAATTTTTGAAGATCAAAGTTGACTGGGAAGCAAGAAGATTGAAGAGAGTTCCACAGTTGAAAAGTGCGATACAAAAACCTGCCAGCATAGAACTTACGGTTAGATCTAGCCACTTCAGACTGTAAAATGATGAGAAAATAGTAATAAGAAGACAGAAAATAACCTAAAATAATAATAATTAATTGCATTTAATTTTTGAAGATCAAAGTTGACTGGAAAGCAAGAAGCTGGAAGAGAGTTCCACAAGTGAAAATTGAGTGAGAACAATAGAAGAGTAATCAGGAAGACAGGAGATAACGATTAACATTACATTTAAATTTTTGAAGATCAAAGTTGACAGGAAAGCAAGAAGCCGGAAGAGAGTTCCACAAGGGAAAATTGAGCGAGAACAATAGAAGAGTAATCAGGAAGACAGGAGATAACGATTAACATTACATTTAAATTTTTGAAGATCAAAGTTGACTGGAAAGCAAGAAGCCGGAAGAGAGTTCCACAAGGGAAAATTGAGCGAGAACAATAGAAGAGTAATCAGGAAGACAGAAGATAACGATTGACATTACATTTAAATTTTTAAAGATCAAAGTTGACAGGAAAGCAAGAAGCCGGAAGAGAGTTCCACAAGGGAAAATTGAGCGAGAACAATAGAAGAGTAATCAGGAAGACAGAAGATAAAGATTGACATTACATTTAAATTTTTGAAGATCAAAGTTGACTGGAAAGCAAGAAGCCGGAAGAGAGTTCCACAAGCGAAAATTGAGCGAGAACAATAGAAGAGTAATCAGGAAGACAGAGAGATAACGATTGACATTACATTTAAATTTTTGAAGATCAAAGTTGACTGGAAAGCAAGAAGCCGGAAGAGAGTTCCACAAGCGAAAATTGAGCGAGAACAATAGAAGAGTAATCAGGAAGACAGAAGATAACGATTGACATTACATTTAAATTTTTAAAGATCAAAGTTGACAGGAAAGCAAGAAGCCGGAAGAGAGTTCCACAAGGGAAAATTGAGCGAGAACAATAGAAGAGTAATCAGGAAGACAGGAGATAACGATTAACATTACATTTAAATTTTTGAAGATCAAAGTTGACTGGAAAGCAAGAAGCCGGAAGAGAGTTCCACAAGCGAAAATTGAGTGAGAACAATAGAAGAGTAATCAGGAAGACAGAAGATAACGATTAACATTACATTTAAATTTTTTGAAGATCAAAAGTTGACTGGAAAGAAAGAATCTGGAAGAGAGTACCATTACAAGAAGAAAATTGACTGAGAACTGGAAGAGAGTACCACAAGTGAAAAATGAGAACAAGAAGAGTAATCAGGAAGACAGAAGATAACGATTGACATTACATTTAAATTTTTGAAGATCAAAGTTGACTGGAAAGCAAGAAGCTGGAAGAGAGTTCCACAAATGAAAATTGAGTGAGAACAATAGAAGAGTAATCAGGAAGACAGAAGATAACGATTAACATTACATTTAAATTTTTGAAGATCAAAGTTGACTGGAAAGCAAGAAGCTGGAAGAGAGTTCCACAAATGAAAATTGAGTGAGAACAATAGAAGAGTAATCAGGAAGACAGAAGATAACGATTAACATTACATTTAAATTTTTAAAGATCAAAGTTGACTGGAAAGCAAGAAGCTGGAAGAGAGTACCACAAGTGAAAATTGAGTGAGAACAATAGAAGAGTAATCAGGAAGACAGAAGATAACGATTAACATTACATTTAAATTTTTAAAGATCAAAGTTGACTGGAAAGCAAGCAGCCGGAAGAGAGTTCCACAGGGGAAACTTGCGATACAAAAACCTATCAGCATAGAACTTACGGTTAGACCTAGCCATTTCAAACTGTAAAATGATTAGAAAATAGTATTAAGAAGATAGAACATAACCTAATAATAATTAATTGCATTTAATTTTTGGAAGATCAAAGCTGACTGGGAAGCAAGAAGCTGGAAGAGAGTTCCCCAGGCAAGACCATCATCAGGACATTTTCATTAAACATAATTAACATTATAACATATAAAATTCTAAAATAGACCGAAACGTCCGACGTTGACTTTATATTAACATTAATACAGCATAATTGCATATTAAGATTTTTGTTTGTTTTATCTGTATTTTTTTCTTCATACTGTCGGATCTATATCCATATATTTGCTTATATATATATATATATATATATATATATATATATATATATACTCTCATGTTAATTATTCGAATGAGGTCTTCTTTATGGTACTTAGACCGTATGAATTTAAGCACAATACTAGACCGGTATCGGGATTTCATCAATTTACAGTTACGCTGGCTAAATGTAAGAGTAGTCTGACAGTTTCTCTTCTCGCACTTTTCTCACGTGGAATTCCCCTTCCAGCTTCGTGCTTTCCAGTCAACTTTAATCTGCAAAAATTTAAATGCAATGTCAATCGCTATCTACTGTCCTCCTGGTTACTCTTTTCCCTTTCTCCTCATTAACGTTTCTGTTCCTAATTCCTCCACATTCTCTAACCTCTTGCGTGCTAGTGGCTGTACTGCCCCTGCTTGAAATAATAATAATAAAATTAATTAATAAAACTATTATCAGTCAGAAGCCCTTTCAATCGCTGCCATATATGATCCGTTGCCCCTACTGTTTACCTTGAGCTCCTTGATAACATCCAAAAAAGAATCAGCAATATTATTGGTCCCGATCTGGCAGCTCGGCTTCAGTCACTTTCCCACCGCTGTAAGGTTGCCTCTCTCTGCCATTTTTTTTTAAATAAATACTTTCAGGGTATTTGTTCAGATGATCTCTTCGCTATGGTACCTAGACATTTTGAATTTAAGCAGAATACTAGACTGGCGTCGAGATCTCATCAGTTTACAGTTGAGCTGGCTAGATGGAGCTGTAACTTCTTTGCTGACATTTCTTTTCTCGCACCTCTCGCTTGTGGAACTCCCTCCCAGCGCCATGCTTTCCAAGCAGCTTTAATCTGCTAGAACGTAAATGCAATGTCGATCGCTATCTACTCTCCTCCTGACTGATCTTTTCTATTTCTCTTTCTTACCAATGCTTCTTCTACACATCCTGTTACCCTTTTCGTGTTAGTGGGTGTACTGCTTTGCTTGGGGGTGGTACAGATTTCTAAAACAAAATAAAAATGGGGTGGGGTGATGTGTCGTGAAATCCACCAACCCAACTAAAACCTAGTTCGACCTAAACACATTGGAGACTAATGTATTTATGCATAGGATGAATAAAAGCGTCAGGCAAAAAAAAAAAAAAAAAAATGAATGTGAATACTGAGGAAGGTGCTGGAGTCTTAAATTTTTTACTCAGTTTCCCATAGTCCTCCACCGCTGTACGCACATGCAGATGCACGATGATAAAACAAATTTCCTTCGCATATGGACTTGCATTACGACTTCCATGCGTGCGCGCGCACACACACACGCAGAGAGGAAATATTTTGATTCGCAAGATCCTGTGGGAAATCTGACTCGGCGCCATTTTGTTCTTTTTAGGTCACGTGTTATACTTCTTTTTATTTTCTTCATTTTGTTGCAGTTCGCACCAGTGTAGCTTTGTTTATGGAATATTGCTTCTGTTTGATTTCAAATGAAAGAGAGTGATAGAGAAGATGGCGGAGAGAGAGAGAGAGGGAAAGGGTATGGAAAAGAGAGAGAAGGGGCTGGAAAAAGAAAAAAAGGCAAGAAGACAAAATGGCTGAGAGAAAGTAAAGAGTGAATTAGAGAGAAAAACATGCAAAGTGAAAAAAAAAACCCACCCAAAAGAATGGTGTAGAATATGAGAGAGGGGGATAGATGTATGAGAAGTGGGGAGAAGAGGGAATTGATATAAAAGAGAGAGTGAATACAGAGGTGAGAAGGCACGAGAGGGGTAATAGAGAGAGAAATGAAAGAGAGGGGAGGGAGAAAAAAGGAAAGAGAGGTTAAGAGAAAGGAGAGAGAAAAGAATATTGATAAGGAAGGGAGAAAGGAAAGAGGATAGAGAGAACGGAGGGAGAAAAAAGGAAAGATGAGAGGTTAAGAGAAAGGAGAGAGAAAAAAGAATAGAGAGAAAGGAGGGAGAAAGGAAAGAGGATAGAGAGAATGGGGGCGAATAGAGAGATGAGAGACCGAAAAGAGAGGCGGAAGGAAAGAGAATAGAGAGGATGGAAGGAGAGGAGAGAGGATAGACAGAAGAGAGGGAGAAAGTAAATAGAAGGGAAGGAGAAAGATAATAGAGAGAAGAGAGAGACAAAGTAAATAGAATAGAGAGAAGGGAATGAGAAAGATATTAGAGAGAAGAGAGAGACAAAGTAAATATAATAGAGGGAAGGAGAAAGAGAAAGAGAATAGAGAGACAAGAGGTACAAAGCAAATAGAATAGTGAGAATGGAGGGAGAAAGAGAATACAGAAAAGGGAGGGAGAAAGAGAATACAGAAAAGAGAGACAGAGAAGAGAGGGAGAAAGGAAAGAGAATAAAGAGAGACAGAAAGTAAAGAAAATAGAGAGAAGTGAGAAAAGGAGACTAGAGAGGGAGAAAGAGGGGCAGAAAAGGTTAGTAATGGGACAAGAGGGGAAATAAGGAGAATATATAGAGTATAGAAAGAAGTGAGTGGTGGGGGGATTGGAGAGAGAATGTCGAGTATGAGAAAGAAAATTAGAGAAGAGAGTATGTGAGAGAAAAAGTCGGAGATTGCGTAAAAGACATAGAGAGAGAGAGAGGGTTAAGTTGGCATAAAGAAGAGAGTAAAGGAAGGAAGGAAGGAAGGAAAGGAAAGTAACGAAGAGAAACAATATAAGATATGTATAAAACAACAATAACAAAGTGTGGGGGATGAAAGCCGAATAGAAAGAACGAGTGAGAAGAGGAAAAAAGAAAAGGAGACGAAAGAAAAGTTGCTGGAGATCGTCGCTGCCCTTGTGTGTGTGATGTTTAATGTATCTTAATTTAATCAGCGCTGCTCTTTGAAGGCAGCTAACGAGCGCGTCCATTTAAGGCGATTCGCGCTCACCAGCCTCCTGTGAGCGAGTAGATTCGTAGCCGATGCTAGAGTTTCCAATCTCACTACGGGTCGCTCCATCTCATGCAATTTTCGCGAAGGCATGGTCCGAAAATCTTTCCGGTAATTTTCTCCAGTATTCCCCTTTCCTTCAATCTTTTCGCTTCTGACATCCATCACGACTCGCATCTTTCCTTCGTCTCGTCTCATCTCGCTTCTATTCTCACTCTCGTTCTGCTTGCTTCCAATCTAGTCCCGTCTCTCTTCTTGCATCCATTCTCGTCCCGTCTCTCTTCTTGCCTCCATTCTCGTCCCGTCTCTCTTCTTGCCTCCATTATAGTCTCGTCTCTCTTCTTGCCTCCATTCTCGTCCCGTCTCTCTTCTTGCATCCATTCTCGTCCCGTCTCTCTTCTTGCCTCCATTCTCGTACCGTCTCTCTTCTTGCCTCCATTCTCGTTCCGTCTCTCTTCTTGCCTCCATTCTCGTCCCGTCTCTCTTCTTACATCCATTCTCGTTCCGTCTCTCTTCTTGCCTCCATTCTCGTCCCGTCTCTCTTCTTGCATCCATTCTCGTCCCGTCTCTCTTCTTGCCTCCATTCTCGTCCCGTCTCTCTTCTTGCCTCCAATCTCGTCCCGTCTCTCTTCTTGCCTCCATTCTCGTCCCGTCTCTCTTCTTGTCTTCAATCTCGTCCCGTCTCTCTTCTTGCCTCCATTCTCGTCCCGTCTCTCTTCTTACATCCATTCTCGTTCCGCCTCTCTTCTTGCATCCATTCTCGTCCCGTCTCTCTTCTTGTCTTCAATCTCGTCCCGTCTCTCTTCTTGCCTCCATTCTCGTCCCGTCTCTCTTCTTGTCTTCAATCTCGTCCCGTCTCTCTTCTTGCCTCCATTCTCGTCCCGTCTCTCTTCTTGTCTTCAATCTCGTCCCGTCTCTCTTCTTCTGTCTATTCACGACCCGTTTCTACTCTTTTGTTCATTCACATCCGTCTCTCTTCTTTGCTCTCCATTCTCGTCTCGTCTCTCTTCTTCTCCCTCCCTTTCTCTTCCTTTTCTTCTTTCATTTTTCTCCCTTCTCTATAACTATATTCTTTCTTCCCCAGTCTCTCTCTCTCACACTCTCTCTCTCTTAATCTCACTCTTCTTCTCGACATGTTTGCAGAAGTACACCAAATGGTCGCTCACGCAAATCATAAATTATTCATTCTTTTTCCCTTCATTTTCCTATTCTTCTCATCATAAACGAATCGCTGGCAGGTTTCCCCGACTTGTCTCCTGTTCTTAGCCCCATCTAAACTCTACTACCTCGCCCTACCAAACGCCCCCGAGGCGGGCCGGGCGCAGATGAAGAGTCTCTTGTCAACTTCCTAAGCATTAAACATCTCAAACGTTCTTGCATCCATCGTTTTCAGTCCAGTATCGATCACTCAAAGAAATGCCGGACGCTCAATGATATATGATCTTTGCCAGGACGGTAAAGCGACATGGAAAACTTCGAAAAAGAGGGGAGGTGAAGAGAGTAAGAGCCAGAAGAACACCGTCAGAGACAGCGCGTCGTAGAATTGGTTAGGAAAAAGCCAGTGCGCATGCGCCGTCTACTCGATTTGTGCGCGAGTTTGAGAAACGCTGTTGATTTTTTTTTTGGCATAAATAGTTTTTATTTACTAAGTTGAGCGTAGGTTTGGCACAAGGTCACAACGACGGGGCACCCAGTGAGGATCCAACTCATTACTAATAGGACAAGCTTGCTAACCGCGACACTGTGAAGAGATTTTTGCGTGAACAGGCGTCGTCGACAAACTGAGGTCTGTCGGAAGGCGGATTCTTATTATTTTTATTCACTTGGGCTTCTTTTTGGAATTGAGATCAGTGTTTGCAGCTACAACATTTGTTTCTAGATCTGTCTATACGTCCATTCGTTTCTAGCTTGTTCTGTTTCTTCTTTCATTTCTAGCTCTTTTTTTTTTTTTTTTTTTGTCTGTCCGTTCGTTCATCTTTCAGGGACTATCTTGTTCGTGTCACTGTCGGTTTGTTTGTATCAAACTTGTTCTTGTCTGTCCGTTTTTTAATTCATCTATTTCTAGATTATTGTTTTTTTTTTTCCTAACTTTTTTTTCGTCTGTTTGTCGTTACTAACTTGTATCCGTCTGATTTTGCATATCAAGCTTATTATTGTCCGTCCGTTCGTTCGTGTTTAACTTGTTATTTTCCGTTCGTTCGTTCGTGTATCCCTTGTTCTTGTCCATCCGTTCGCGTCTCGCTTGTTCTTGTCCGTTCGTTCATTCGTGTCTCACGTGTTATTGTCTATGCGTTCGTATTTAGCTTATTATTTTCCGCCCGTTCGTTCGTGTCTCCCTTGTTCATGTCCGCCCGTCCGTCCGTTCGTTCGTGCCTCCCTTTTTCTTGTTCGTTCGTTCGTTCACGTCTCCCTTTTTCTTGTCCGTCCGTTTGGTCGTGTCTCCCTTTTTCTTGTCCGTTCGTTCATTCGTTCGTTTGTTCATGTCTTCCTTGTTTTTGTCCGCTCGTTCGTTCGTGTCTCCCTTGTTTTTGTCCGTTCGTTCGTTCGTGTCTCCCTTGTTCTTGTCCACCCGTTCGTTTGTGTCTCCCTTGTTCTTCTCCGTCCGTTCGTTTGTGTCTCCCTTGTTCTTCTCCATCCGTTCGTTCGTGTCTCCCTTGTTCTTCTCCGTCCGTTCGTTTGTGTCTCCCTTGTTCTTGTCCGCCCGTTCGTTTGTGTCTCCCTTGTTATTTTCCGGCCGTTCGTTTGTGTCTCCCTTGTTCTTGTCCACCCGTTCTTTTGTGTCTCCCATTGTTCTTGTCCGCCCGTTCGTTCGTGTCTCCCTTGTTCTTGTCCGTCCGTCCGTTCGTTTGTGTCTCCCTTGTTCTTGTCCGTCCGTTCGTTCGTGTCTCCCTTGTTCTTGTCCGTTCTTTCGTGTCTCACTTGTTCTTGCCCCTCCGCTCATTCATGTCCTGCGCGTTATTGTCCGTTCGTCCCCGTTTAGCTTGCTCTTGTCCGCCCGTTCGTTCCTGTCTAGCTAGTATTTCTATCTCCGATGGTCCACTTGTTCGTGCCTATCTTACTGTTCTCCGTACGTTCATTCGTTTCTAGCTCCGTCCGTCCAATCGTTCGTTTCTAGCGTCTTCTTGTCGGTTTGTCTTGGTATCCATCCGTTTCTTGTCTGCTTTTATCTGTTCATCTGATGCCTTTTTTTTTTCAACCTACTGGAAATCCAGTCAATCTCTCTCACTCTTAGTCATCCATTCGTTCATTCGCGTTTTTTTTTTTTTTTTCCTTTTTTTTTTAATATAAGAGTGACTATGCGATAGATCATACCGGATCTAAAGAACTTAACACGTATTATAGCTTCGCCTTCCGATAGAATGAAAAACGAAACGGCAGCGAATTGTTTTCACTTATGCACACACTGGCGTTCGTTTCAAAATACGAACGATTCGATTTACAAATACGCCTTATAGATGTCGGTAAGCAAGGCCGGGAACGTGGGCGACGTGCGTGCCGGGTGATGAGGAAGGCGGGTTAGATAGAGAGCCAAGGCAGCAAGTGTTCTGAAAGCTGTGTACGGACGTACTTGACAGGCCGGATATAAGCGGATAAAAATTAACTTGGCTTTCTGCTTCAAGTTATATCAGCACATCATTTCGGCGTTTATTACCTTTTATTTTTTTTCTTCTTCTTCTTCTTCTTCACCACCACCACCCCCACCACCACGCCGATCTATATTTCTTTTTCGTCCAGTAATGTTTCATAACTGTTTCTTAACTATGTCTACCTGTTTTTCACTGTCGCTTTCTTTCTTGTTTTTGTCTATCAGTTTCCTGTTTTCTCTCAATCTCTCTCTCCCTATCTTGTGTCTGTCAATTTCTTCTCCTTCTCTCTTTCTCTTTGGGCTTTTGTCACTTTCTTATCTCTCTATCTCCTTGTCTGTCACTTTCTTCTCTCTCTTTGTGACTTTCTCTCTTTGCCTGTCACTTGTCTCTCCCTCTTTTTCACTTGCTGCCTGACACTTGTCTCTCTTCCTCTTGTTTGTCACTTGTCTCTCTCCCTTCCTCTTGTTTGTCACTTATCTCTCTCTTTCTTTTGTTTGTCACTTGTCTCTCTCTTCTTGTCTGTCTGTCACTTTTCCCTCTCTTGTTTGATGTCACTTACTTCTCTCTCTCTCTCTCTCTTGTTTGAAGTCACTTACTTCTCTCTCTCTCTTGTTTGATGTCACTTACCTCTCTCTCTCTCTCTCTCTCTTGTTTGATGTCACTTCTCTCTCTCTCTCTTGTTTGATGTCACTTCTCTCTCTCTCTCTCTCTTGTTTTTCATTTACTTTTCTCTCTCTCTCTCTCTCTCTTGTTTGTCATTTACTTCTCTCTTTTTGATGTCACTTCTCTCGCTTTCTCGTCTGTCACTTCTCTCGCTTTCTCGTCTGTCACTTAATTCTTTCTCTCTCTTTCTCTCTTGTTTGATGTCATTTACTTCTCTCGCCCTCCTTCTTGTCTGTCTTTCACTTCTCTCTTGTCTGATGTCACTTCTCTCTCTCTCTCTCTCTTGTCTGTCTGTCACTTTTCTCTCTCTCTCTCTCTCTATCTTTGTAATCTGTGTGTGTGTGTGTCTCTCTCCTTATCTGTCACTTTCTTGTCTCTGTCCGATTCTTCTCTCTTTCTTGTCCATCGCATATCAGTTTACGGCAGTCACTGGCCGTTTTTCTCCCTCATGTCTTCAAACCCGGGGTCCTGGAAAATGGAGAAAAATATTTCAGGGAATCTGTATTTAACTGTAACATGCACAATTAATTGCAGCAGACAAAGCATTATTATTATTATTATTATTATTATTATTATTTTATTATTATTTTATTATTATTTTATTATTATTATTATTATTATTATTTTATTATTATTTTATTATTATTATTATTATTATTATTATTATTATTATTATTATTATTATTATTATTATTATTATTATTTTATTATTATTATTATTATTTTTTATTATTATTATTATTTTATTATTATTATTATTATTATTATTTTATTATTATTATTATTATTATTATTTTATTATTATTTTATTATTATTATTATTATTATTATCAAAGGCATTTTTGGTAACATTTTTTTTAAAATACCAATTTCTTGTACTTCTTGCAGGTTCCTCAACTATACGCCTGATATTAATTTTCCCAAAATCCGGAAGGCAATCTATGACGCTTTTCAGGCATGGAGTCGCGTGACGCGGTTAACCTTTACCGAAATCATGTTCGACTCAAACAATGGTAAAGACGCTGACATCCGTATCCAGTTCGCCCAGAGATACCATAACGATGGTTACCCTTTCGATGGTGAAGGTGAGTAGTTCCAAAATTTAAATGCAATGTCAATCGATATCTTCCGTTTTCTTGGTTACTCCTCTTCTCGTGCTCTCGTTCCTCAATAATGCTTCTGTTTTCTAATTCTTTCACGCTCACTAAGCCCTTGTGTCTCAGTGGCTTTACTATCTTGCATGGGGTGAATTCGAATAATATATATATATATATATTCGACTCTCCCGTCAAATTCGACGTATGCGGGTCAAGCAGATCAGTTCCCAGGAAACCAACAGCCCGACAACAGCACAAGAGATTTGATTATAGTGGTAAAGGTTTCGTGCAGGACCATCCACACTTTTTTGAAGGGCCGAATACAGAGACCTGGTGCACTACGTGCCACAAGGTCCCCAAACGACTGTCCGCAGGTTTTCAAATATATATATATATATAATGAAATGGACAAAGTCCGACAATTATTTTTTAAAACATTTTTATTTATGTCAATACGTTCTTTTTATAGATACAAATATCTAAGTAAATGCTCTGTTTATAATAAACAGTATTAATAACATTTACCGGCCCGAATGTCCGAGAAATTTTCATAGAAAATATCCGTCCTCCAGCAGGAATCGAACCTGTATCCTATACGGAACCGTCATATAGCCTGACGTGCCTTTAACCGATTGGGCCACAGAGGAGCGTTCGGTTTGCAAGGTCGATTTTACTGTTTTTAAACTACAATTTTCCATCATTCTCTCACGTACGTTCATATCTGCTCGATGCGTATGCAAATGTAAACAAATGACGTCACACATTATGAAATGGACAAAGTCCGACAATTATTTTAAAGACATTTTTATGTTTATACATTTATTTTATAGCTACAATTATTTAAGTAAATGCTTTGTTTATAATAAACAGTATTAACAACATTTACCGGCCAGAAGGTCCGAGAAATTTTCATAGAAGAAAGGCTGCCTTGTATAAATGGTTGGCTGAGCAGGGTTTAGGAGAGATAGCAAGAGCACAAAAATTATTAAGAGCTCCAAAGTACCGGAAATTGTGGAGAGCCATGATCGCCAACGTCCAGAATGGACACGGAACATGGAAGAAGAAAGACTAGCTTATATAAATGGTTGGCAAAACAAGGTTTAGAGGAGATAGCAAAAACACAAAATTTATCAAGTGCTAGAAAGGACCGGAAATTGTGGAGAGCCATGATCGCCAACGTCCTGAATGGACACGGCACATAGAAGAAAGGCTACCTTGTATAAATGGTTGGCAGAGGAGGGTTTAGGAGAGATAGCAAAAGCACAACATTTATTAATAGCTACAATGTACCGGAAATTGTGGAGAGCCATGATCGCCAACGTCCTGAATGGACTCGGAACATGGAAGAAGAAAGACTAGCTTATATAAATGGTTGGTAAAACAAGGTTTAGAGGAGATAACAAAAACACAAAATTTATTAAGAATTAGAAAGGACCGGAAATTGTGGAGAGCCATGATCGCCAACGTCCTGAATGGACACGGCACATAGAAGAAAGGCTACCTTGTATAAATGGTTGGCTGAGCAGGGTTTAGGAGAGATAGCAAAAGCACAAAATTTATTAATAACTACAATGTACCGGAAATTGTGGAGAGCCATGATCGCCAACGTTCTGAATGGACACGGCACATAAAAGAAAGGCTACCTTGTATAAATGGTTGGCTGAGCAGAGTTTAGGAGAGACAGCAAAAGTACAATATTTATTAATAACTACAATGTACCGGAAATTGTGGAGAGCCATGATTGCCAACGTCCTGAATGGACACGGCACATAGAAAAATAATAATGAAGATTCATTTTGAGATTAAAGTCCTGCTATTAGTTTTGAGAGGGAGGAATGATTTTTGAAAAAAAAAAAAAATTATCCTCTTGTATGATTCAAACTGTCATGAAAAAAAAACCATCACTTCCATTCGCTCGTCTAATTTGGCGTATTAACTGGAGGAAGCTTATCTATAAACAGTAATCGGTAACGATATCAGGAAATCATCAATCATCCTTCAAATTAAGTCGCATATACTCTTAAATCTCTTGGAAAAAAAAGCAGCAGTCAAATTCAGTAATATCAAGCTGCTTTCAGTAGTTACGATCCTTCGAGAGCGATTGATTGATTTGTTTCTCATTGTTTAATCAAACTTTTGCGGGCTACTTGAAGCCAGAAAATATTATTTAGATTGTAAGAAATTGTTGGAGATAATTCCGATTTACGGTTAAAAATCTTACTAATTAAGCTGGTATTCCCAAGTGGTCACCAATCTAGGTACTGACCAGGGTCGGTGATGCTTAACTTCGGCGATCGTACGGGAATTGGTGTTTCAACGTACTCTGGCCGTAAGCTCGTCATCGCAAAACGTGTATGTGTCGTCGAATCAACGTAAGCATAAACTTAGTCTGGTGAAGTTTTAGAACTTCTGATTTACGGTAACAAATCTTACTAATTAACCCATAGCTGGGGGGCGAAGAAGAGGTGGAGTCATACCTTTCCCAAACGAATGTAACAAACCCGACTGGAATTGGAACTCGGCACTCCATTTCAAATTCCGAGCCGATATCCATTACACTACCTGCGCATCCAAACGTACAGCACCTGGTATTCCCAACCGGTCACCAATTTAGGTGTTGCTTAACTTTGGTGATCGTACGGGAACTGGTGTTTCTGGCCGTAAGCTCTTCTTCGCAAAACGTGCTTGTGTAGTCGAATCAACGTAAGCATAAACTTAGTCCGGTGAAGTTTTAGAACGAAACGCGTCACACGAAAACGTTTTGCACTTTGTCATTGGATTCTACTTAAGAGCGCTCAGAATTTGCAGCCCTTAGTATTTACACGAAGAGGGGAAATATATTGAAAACACTTCCAAGATCCGACTATACTCTATTTCATATTCAATGCGTAACAAAATGCTCATAAAATATTCCAAAATAGAAAAATGGCTCCATTCTGACAAAACCAACGAATAAAAAAAAACAATATTGTTCTACCAACTAATTCTATCACAACTACAATCGAAAAGAATTTATCTAAACTCGGCATAAATCTTGTCACAACTACATCTAAAATAATAAAAGACTTCTTAATACAAAACAAAACAACGAACGAAAACTTAAAGCAGGAATTTACTGTATCACCGGCAGCGATTGCCAGAAAGAATATATTGGAGAAACCTCAAGAAAAAAACTTTGTCATATATCTTTTCTCCAAAACTGTTCTTGATATTTATATATCGTTATCTCCCACCCAACCAACCAACACACACACACACACATATATATATATGTTTGTGTGTGTGTGTGTGTGACTAGACAAAAGGAAAATTTTGATTTTCTCATATTGTTCTTTTACATAAATACTCTATATCTATATAATCTATCTATCTATCTATGTAATATATATATATATATATATATATATATATATATATATATATATATATATATATATTAAATAAACACAGACCACTTTAAGGTTCCATGTAATAAATTATTTCACCACAGCCCTTTTAAAAGGACTGCGGATCATCAGACTTTACTTCCAAACAAAAATGAAAAGAAAATTTACACATTTTTGACGGGCCGTATTAAACATATGTAAATTAACGAAGTAAGGAGGGGAGAGAGAGAAGACATGAGTGAGTTTTTTATTTAAATTATTTGCTCTGGATTTACATTGAGCTCTCTGGATTTTATCCTCCTTAGGTTTACCCATACGGATTACCTAGTTTTCCATAAATTACATATATATATATATATATATATATATATATATATATATATATATATATATATGCAAGTTTCATTGAATATGACAGACAAAGTGCTTGGATTTAGTTTTTTTTTATACAATTTCTCATGTGATCTTATAATTTTTTTTTTTCTTTTCGGGCGATAAATTATGTAAAAACTGTCCAATTGTGCTTTTTATCCGAGCGCTTTCGGCTATACATTTAGCCATTTTCAAAGTTGAAATATATTAACTGTTAACAAGAAATAGATTGTTGTATGTATGTATGTATTGATATAATGTTTTCATTTTCAAAACACGGTCAAGATATTGTGACCATGTTCATAGTTGATATTATTACATAAAACAAATAAAAAAAAAAAAAGAAAGAAAAAAAAGGAAAATTTCTTGTTTATCTCCTTTTTACTTTTATTTATTTTTACAGGCATTATTTTGGCGCATGCCTTCTTCCCTGGCGAGAACAAAGGTGGAGATACCCATTTCGACGACGATGAACATTGGACTGTAGACTCCGATGAAGGTAAAACATTTTTTTCATTATCCTTTATATATATATATATATATATATATATATAAAACGAAAATAACTCAAAAGAATATACTACAGGGTGTTTCAAAAGTGACATTACCATTAATAACCTTATAAATTTTATACTTATTCAACAAATGGAATCCTGTTTTGTTATGTGACAATATGTATTATTAAGAAATTTTCTTGGTCGAATTATGGAAGATCCTGTCATGCAATTTTTCTCTGGTTGCTATTTCACAAGTGTATGACTTTTGGAACACCCTGTACAATGCCACACGAAGAGAATAGTGTCTAAGAGATCACACCAATTGAAGAGACTGCCATCAAAAGATAATAGCGCGTAAGAAAATGGCTGCTGTGGTCATATATATAACTTACCTTATTTTCCGGCTTACAAGACGCTGCAGCTTGGAAGACACACCTTAAATTTCTAAAAAAAACACCATGCGTCCCTTACATACTGGCGCCATGTATTGTTTTCATTAATCACTCGTCTGATTTTATTTGTATGCCAATAATATACTAGTTAAGAGCGGAAAGGCTCCCGCCGCTGCTCGTAAACAGAGCAAGTTTAAACTTGTGGCTCGGCTCTAGGAAGGTCTTGGAAATACTTGTAACAGCTAATAAAAACGTCGTATACTTTTGTATCCGATTTTTTTTTTTATTAATAAAATGTTCCTGAGTTAGATATATATATATATATATATATATATATATATATATATATATATATATATATATATATATTTATATATATATTAATAGAAATCTTATAATTATAAGAAACTATTCTCGTCGGGGAAAACCTTCGGTGTCTTGATTTGCAAGTAATCAAACCAATACCAAAGGAAAAAAAAACATATAAAAAAAAAAATATATATATATATATCTCCGCTAGGTTTAACTATATATATATATATATATATATATATATATATATATATATATATATATATATATATATATATATATATATATATATATATATATAAGCAATCTTTAGATAGGAATATTAATTAATTTATATCTTATTTACTGTGACTGAGCGTTTGTATACTTTATTTCATATATATATATATATATATATATATATATATATATAAACTAAGGTCAAAGCCGAATAGCCACAGTTTCAGAGCTGATCCTGCTACCCATCATGCACCATATAAAAATAGCCGAAGCATCACCCACCACAAATGGCTTGAAGATTGCGTTCAAGTATGAAACAGACTGTCGCCACTCAGTGTTGACCTCAGTGTCCACTATCATATTTACATACGTCCTATCTTTGATAGTGACTACTATCATACATTAAAACTATATTTTATCATATACAATGGGATACATGAAAAAAAGTTGGATGTTAAATGTTTCCCTCTTTTTTTATGTGAGCATTATCATTAATAGAACATCTACAATCACCAAGATGGCAGCACTGGGTCGACATAGAGTATGATGCTAATTTTGTTCGGATTTATTTCCAGGTGTCAATCTGTTCATGGTTGCTGCACACGAATTCGGCCATGCTTTGGGTTTGTCCCATAGCAAAACCCCGGGGTCTCTTATGTATCCCTGGTATCAAGGCAAACAGTCCAAGGGTTATAAGTTACCTCAAGATGACGTCAAAGGAATTCAAAAACTCTATGGTAAGTACACTTTTTCCCCCTCCACTCTTTAATTATATTTTTGACCTTTCCCCTTTTATTGCTGGCATTTTGGCGGGGCCTAGAAAACGCCACCCCCGGCCTTCAAAAGTAAATGTTTATAGACTCAAATACAAACGTCTGTCTTCACTTATATATATATATAAGGGGCTCTCCCGTCGATTTCGATTCCTGTGGATCCGACCTCATTCAGTTATATTTATATCGTATGCGACTCTTCAGTCCCGCTAGTGATCTGCATACAAGCCCACGTGTTGTGTAACAGCGAGGATCTTGGAGCATAGCAACAGGAATATTTGCAGACGCTTTTAGCCTCTTAGCCGGTCAATACAACTGATTTTCTGGTACAAATATCTCCAGTTAATTCTATCCATGGCAAATAGCTCGAAGATAGTATGAAGCACATTGAGAGCTGAGAAGTTACTCTTTATACCTGAGCCACGGCCACCCAACATTCCTTTGTCTACTGTGAAGCTGGCTATACATGAGGAGCTTTCGTATCCTGTCGTCACTCATCGTTGCAACATGCTCGGCCCAGTGGAGTTGTGACTGCATTAAAAATGTCTAAAATCTACCAATAGTGTTTTTACCTCTTTTAAACAGAGGAATTACTAATAGCAGACCTAGATCGAGAAATTATATATTACTATTTCTTTGTTTGTATTGCCTCAGATCTCCTCATTTGTGAGGAAATTGTCCAGCGTGCACTGTCAGGAGGATTGATATTTCACCACTGTTCAGCATTCTTTGCTGCCATTATTATAAAATTACTGAAGAAAAACCAAAGACAATACTATATATATATATATATATATATATATATATATATATATATATATATATATATCCTTTCATCTTTTGGAAGTGCTATCTGATGATCCAGCGTCCTTTAAAAGGGCTCTGACGAAATAAATTATTATAATAGAACCTTAAAGTGGTCTGTTTTTCTTTAATATATATATATATATATATATATATATATATATATATGTCATCCACAGACAAACTGTTTCTCTGTATCACAACTCATCAGTGTGGCTAGACGTCTAGCTGGGATCGAAACCCGGCTGAATTGGGGTCAGTCGGAGAATCTGCCCCTGAGCTTTTAGCACGTGGCAGGGATGAAGGTGAATTTAAGTGTGTTTATTTTTAGATAAACATGCTAGTGACTCAGAACCTGATTCGTTTTATCGAAGAGTATTATATATATATATATATAATTATTATTTATAAAAAAATTATAACATATATAAGTATGTTTTTTTTATAAATAATAATTATATCTGCTCTACTTTGTATTGAGCACTCTTTTAAGAATAGTAATTGTTGGCTATTGGAATTCATTCCGTATATAACAATTATATACTTGGATATATATATATATATATATATATATATATATATATAGGAAAGGAAGGGGGGGAAACTATACTTAGCCGACGCGTTTCGTCCTGTGAGGAACTTTATAAAGGCAATATGATTTACACACACACAGACACATATCATAATAATAATAATAGCTGGCCACTCGTATTCGAGGATACCGGTCTACTCGGGCGGCTATCAATCCCTGTTGCAGACGCATGCTCAGGCGCATATGTGTTTGTTCAACACCCACATAGCCCACCTGTGGTTTATACTGCAACTATCCCGAGCAGACCGTAGTTACAGTTTCTGGGAAAGAGTGTGTTATCTAGCATGATCAGCGGTCTGAACAAGGTCAAACTTTCAGTCACGATGACTTGTGACTTCGTGCTAACACAGCCATCAATTATATATATATATATATATATATATATATATATATATATATATATATATATATAAGGCCAGTTAATGAAATTCGAGGAATAAAATGATAAAATTATTGTCAATAAGACTGATGATATTTATTTTATATTAGCTTAAAAGCCGGTCTGTCGGTCGGCACTTAAGCTAAGTCCTGCGAAGGGTTCTTGATTGATAGGTAGGAAGGAGTAGATACGATAGGCAACAATATACTACAGAGAAACTCAAAATTGATCGCTGCATTTAAGTATTGCATTAATATTTAAGCCTACCTTTTAAAAGTTCAACAATAATCTTCTGTCGCCATTTAATTTAAAGACAATTTGATGTACGTAGGTCCTTACTTTCCGTACAAACAATTTCTTTTTTTTTCTTTTTTTTTCTTTCTTTTTTTTTCATGGGTGCCTTTCGCTGGATTTCGCAATTAATTTCGATTATTTCCAAATTTATTTTCAAGTTATAAAAATTGCTGTCGTACAAAAGAATCCGTCGCAAATAATTACGGACAAAAATCGCCGAAAACAATCGGAGTAATGAAAACTTGGGAATCCAAAATTTCAGAATTGCATATCTGTATTCGGTGTGGAATGTTTTTAATTTGCTCGCAAAGTCGGCCCTGATTCCAAAGTGGTATAATATGCTGGGCAAGGGCCTCTAGGGCAGGGGTTTTCAAACTGTGGTCCGCAGACCACAGGGGGTCCGCAAGGACAAGATAGGGGGTCCGTGGACAGCAAAGACTTTTTTATGGGTGACGTGCAACTTATAAGCGCTTATAAGTAACTTATAGGCCGATCATGAAATAAATTGATTCAATAAACTATTTTATAGATTTGATATACTAATATAATTTGTATCTTAAATTGATAAATATAATTGATTCTATTCATGCAGAGAAGGAACCAAAGGATTTGAATTTTTGGATCTATTTTGCGATTTCCGGCTTTCTCATTGGCTGTTAGGCATTTGCATTAATGCAATATTCTATGTTATATTCAGCAAATATTTATGTATAAATTTCATAAGCGTTTATAAGGGGTTCCTCCCCAAGGTAAAGCCTGAAATATAAAGGGGTCCGCAAGTCAAAAAGTTTGACCCCCCCGCTCTAGGAGTAAAGTTGAAAAGCCGGACAATTTTATTTTGAAACACTGTAATTTGAGAACAGTGTATATATATTATTAGATATTATTAGAACAGTGTATATATATTATATGATAAATTATTATATAGATTAGTAGGTCTTTTGACTAAACCCAAGGAGGACGAAGAAAAAGTTTTTTAAGTCGGAATTTTCGTACACGCCTGTGTCCTTTATCAACGAGATGAGAAATAAACAATGTGATTTTATTAGAGACCTGCCACTTATTACTTTTGTTCTCTTCTTTGCAGGCATTAAAACGGACAATGAAACCATTGACATTCTTGTTCAGGAAACCATAGAGAAAGAAAGCACTGAGACTACTGACAATGAAAAAGATGTGGAAGATCCCCATGGAAATTGTACCCATACGTTTGACGCTATTACCAAAATCCGTGGCGACGTTTACATCTTCAAAGGAAAGGTAAGGCAGTTCGTTTCACCTGTCAGTGGGTTGGAATTTCTTTTATCTGGAGTGGCATCCATAACTCTTTCCCAAGCTATAAACTAAATGATATAATTTATTTATATTTTGTTTTTAGTCATTTCACTCCAAGCAGTGAGAGAGTGCCGCTAGGATGCAATGTGTCACTGGGAGTGAAATAGTGAGAAGACTTTAGTGAGGAGAAAGAACAAAAAAAAAAAAAAAGAAAGACAGATGGCTTTTTTATTTTTTTATTTTTTTTAGCGACATGTCAACACCTCTATGGGTCATTTAATGCCGAAATCTAAATATTTTAAACAGTTTTATGGCTTTAAATACATATAAAATGTGTTGTTGGTAATTCTACTATATATATGTATCGTTGGTAACTTAAAAAAAATATTGCTGGTATTTTTACTATAAAAAAAACATTTTTATATACTTTCGTAGTGTTTGGGGTTCGCTATTTGCCTGTAGCGGAAACCCTAAGAGGTGCTGCCACCCTAGGTTAGGGTGAACATGGAACCAACAACAGTTAAGAGGTGACTACACGCTCCTCAAAACCACCAATCTTCCGATCTAAGGCCTTGTTGCCGGATGTAGTTTATCGTTCATACCCCAGACTAACAGAAGATGGTGTTTGACGATTGTAGGCGGTAATCGCAATCTGTTCTTTTATTTCCCTTTCTCCTCACTAACGTTCACTCTTTCCCTCCCCCACCTTGCGTCTTAGTGACATTATCGCCTTGTTTGGGGTGAAATGATAAAAACAAAACGAAAAAATACATAGTGGCACACTCTCTCGCAGCGTTTGATCTCAATTTTTTCAAACTTTGCAATGACTTGAGCCTTCAAAACAAATGAACCGTAGAGAGGCTTGTTTTCCGGGAAAACGAAAAAACGGAATGGCCTACTTGAAACGGAAATATCGATTTTAAAATAGAAATGTTTTTTTTGTTTTTTTTTTTTCTAGCAGTCAGATTTGTCAACTGCCATTTTAATTTGTTACTTTGTTTGCCTTTCCTAACTCACTCGTCTGACAGCCATCAAAGGATAAAGTTGGTAATGTTTTAATACATCCTCATTGTAGAATATTGATCAGCTTGCGAGTGGTCTGACACACAAGTAAACAGGTGTAGCCACCAAGATAAAACAATATTTATTACTGTAAACAATACAGTAAATGTGGCACAAGGCCGAAAAAGGGGATGGGGGGAAAGGACGGTCATCATTTGTCTTAATTTATAACTTAGCTAGCCACCAAGATAAAGCTGACTTGAGTCATATAATGGAGAGATATATGGGTGAATAGAGACCACTCATGCAAATGTGTTGGGCAGGTTCATTCTAGCAAAATGGACTAACCTAACTGGTGTATTAGGTACTCTCCTATAAAATGAGGTAAAATTAGCTGTCCTGCTTTTCCAAGAAGACAGAAGAAGGCAGCCATGTTAGGACGTAAGTCACTTGACTTATACACCCATTACCTACAGTCTCCTTACAGTTTACAAGATTTAGGAACCAAGGTTTATGAAGAAAAAAAAAAGAGATGGGTACTTGTTATGATGTCGAATTGGGGTTAGTAAAGACAAACGCCAAATAACACGTAACAATAAAAAGGGGTTTATTAGGTTGGTAAGTAGGTACAGAAATCGCCTGAGTAGTCTATAACTAACTCAGCCAAGAACTTCTCGGTATTTATCATTTCACCCACGGGAAACGAATATAGCACAAGGCCGGTTTTATTGTGGGTTTATCCGAGCCCGTAGGCTCGGCCAAAAAAATAGCCTTTTGAAGCCGATTAGACGGGTTCAGGCCCTGTCTACCTCCTCGGACGAAACCTTGCCCTTCAGCAAAGCCTCATCCGGGTTCCTCTCTGCTAACGCCGAGAGTTCGACAGACGTCGGAAGTCAGCCAAGAACTTCTCGCTATTTATCATTTCACCCACGGGAAACGAATATGGCACAAGGCCGGTTTTATTGTGGGTTTATCCGAGCCCGTAGGCTCGGCCAAAAAAAATAGCCTTTTGAAGCCGATTAGACGGGTTCAGGCCCTGTCTACCTCCCGGACGAAACCTTGCGCTTCGGCAAAGCCTCGTCCGGGTTCTCTCTGCTAACGCAGAGAGTTCGACAGACGTCAGAAGTCAGCTCAAGAACTTCTCGGTATTTATCATTTCACCCACGGAAACGAATATGGCACAAGGCCGGTTTTATTGTGGGTTTCTCCGAGCCCGTAGGCTCGGCCAAAAAAATAGCCTTTTGAAGCCGATTAGACGGGTTCAGGCCCTGTCTACCTTCCCGGACGAAACCTTGCCCTTCGGCAAAGCCTCGTCCGGGTTCCTTTCTGCTAACGCAGAGAGTTCGACAGACGTCGGAAGTCAGCCCAAGAACTTCTCGGTATTTATCATTTCACCCACGGGAAACGAATATGGCACAAGGCCGGTTTTATTGTGGGTTTCTCCGAGCTGAGCCAGTTAATGTATACGTAACTACGCATAATATATTACATCCCACTCAGTCTGGACAACATCTAGTCAGGGCTGAGCAACAATTTTTTAAGCCCTAAAAGGATTTTATTGAACTTTTTGGAAATTATTCAGTAATAAAGAAAAAACCCACACAGCTAATTTTGTAGAAATATGTTGTTTTTTGTTTTTTTTTTTTTTTTTGTTTTTTTGGAGGGGGGGTCTGTCACTGAATTAAAATATACAGGGTGCCCAGTAAAAAAAAAAGGGGGAAAATTCAGAAAGATGTAAGACAACCGTTGAAAACTGGTGACGACTGATGTGAGTGTGAAAAATTCAGGAAGGATTTCTTCACATTTCGTCAATTCCCACGTCGGATGTTCTTCCTTTTGAAAAGAACGATAACGTGGCGCTCAAAATTCAGTGAGTTGTTTAGCCATACCGAGAGAAGGGCAGAACGAAAGACGGGTGTTGTCTGCAAATAACCTTTTAAATAACGAACGGATCACAACAACAAGCGGCAGTTAATCAATCATAAAAGAACCAATCAGAGTTGAGTAATTACGCGAGAGTCGAATGATTATTCAAGGTCGTGAATATTCAAGAGATTTATTCAAGGTCAATTATTCCTGAAAGATAAAACAGTGGTAATAAATTTGCCGTTTTCTTTTTCTTTTCTTTTTTTTTACTGGGCACCCTGTACATTCACACCGAATTTGAACGAAATAGGAATGGACATGTATCGCGAGGTCCAGTTCTTTCAGCCTGGCAATAATTAGTAATGTTAATTGTTATGATGTTAATTTGGGGTTAATAAAGACAAACGCCAAATAACATGTAACAATAAAATGGGGTTTATTCAGTTGGTAAGTTGGTACAGATATCGCCTGAGTAGTCTATAACTAACTCCGCCCAGAACTTCTCCGATACTGTCTTTTGACATGCCACTCATTAACGTCCTTGTTTGTAGACGAGTTCATCTTCAAGAGGGGTGGTAGGTTCCTACACAACATTAATATTAACTGTTTCCTTATAAGGAAACATTCTGCATTGATTGACCGAGCAGTCGCTATTACTCTCGATTGATATTTATAACATCTTTGTCTTAAAACATTTTTTTTTCAGCAAAATAGGTTTCTTAATTCCAGTAACTGTTATCGCTCTTTCCAGTATTTGATGGGGGACTTCCGTTTTGGCAGGCATCCGAAAAAAAAAGTATAAAACGGCCATCTGACGTCATTTTTATAACTATTTCTGTATTTAAACTGAGTAATATTTTCTAACAAATGGATTAGCTAAAACGAACAATTTAGATTTGATATTTGATCGTCTTGCCATCAGCGAAGTGACATGTACCAAATTAGAAAAATAAACGTCTGTTCAAATAAATGATTTCTGTTTAAACTGAATATATTTTCTAATAAATGGAGTAGTTTAAATAGGGAATTTAGATTTGAAATTTGATCATCTTGCCATTACCGAAGGGACATGTCCCAAACTAGAATCATAAAATTGTTTCAAATAAGTTACTTCTTTATTTAAACTGAATATATTTTCTAATGAATGTAGTATTTTAATTGGACAAACAATTTGGGTCAGAAATTTGATCATCTTGCTATCAGCGAAATGACAAGTATCAAACTAGTATCTTAAAGGCTGGTTTAAATAAATGACTTCTTTATTTAAACTCAATATATTTTCTAATGAATGGAATTAGTTGGTTGGTCCTTTAATGCCATCAAAATTTTTGAAATAGTTTCATAGCGATAGTTTGGAAGAAAAAAGTGTTTATGTATACATATATATTAGGTTGGTGCAAAAATAATGACGTAAGAATGTCGTTTTTTGACGTTAAAAATACGTCAAAAAAAGACATTATTACGTCATTATTTTTGCACCAACCTAATATTTGAACCATTTTTCAATTACTGATATTATTAGTACAATCTAACTTAAGAATGTATAACTGTTTGTATTACTGTTTTTTTTCTGTTGTTTTTTTTTTAAGTATTGCTGATAATTTTTCCTTAATAATTTTTTTTTTATTAGAAAAGTATTTCTGGTATTAAAACCTATTTTTACACAAGTTTGTCTGTTAACTATTTGTCCATAGCTGGGACCCTAACAGGTGCTACCACCCCGGGTCAGGGCGGACCTGTAAACACCAGCTCCTGATCAGAGGCCTTGCTGTTGGACGTAATTCATCGTCATACCCAGGACGCGGATGTAGTTTAATGTCTTACCCAGGACGCGGATATAGTTTATCGTTTTACCCAGGACACGGATGTAGTTTATCGTCATAACCAGGATGGAATGAATGGAGGAGTTTAACTGGACAAACAATTGAGATTTAAAATTTGATCATCTTGCCATCAGAGAATTGACAAGTCAGTCAGTTATGTGCCATGCGTGATACACGCTTAGGCGATCATGTATCTTTCGATACATGACTGACGAGGCAGATTTTTTTTCCCCACAGTACGTTACTATTTCTTTCTGCGGTAGACTAATTGCCATCCAAGGCTATAGAACCCGGTCTGTCCTGCTATTTACCCATAACTGGGGATCGAAGAAGAGGATTCATACCTTTCCCAAGGGTATTAGCACGTAAGTGAATGTAAAGGATTCGACTGGAATTCGAACTCGGCTCGCCGATTCCTCAATCCGAGCCGCTAGAAGTTTCTTTTCTACTAGGGAGGTTGGTTGGTGCGGTTTAGAATTAATGGGCGTGGCATAGTGGGTCTTAGCCGTGACTGGATCTAACTAACGCCTTTATCCTTTAGGTTGCCATTTCTTTCTGCGGTAGACCAATTGCCATCCAAGTCTATAGAACCCGGTCTGTCCTGCTATTTACCCATAGCTGGGAGGGGAGGGGAGAAGAAGAGGATTCATACAAGTACAAAACTAGAATCATAAATAGCGATTCAAATAAATGACTTTTTTTTTTCATTATTTAAACTGAATATATTTTCGAATAAGTGGATTAGAAATTTGATCTTCTTGCCGTCATCGATTCAGATTATATGATGAAACGTTTTTGTTTTGTTTTTATCAAATATTGAACCCCCAAATACATATCTTTATTTTTATTGATAACGTCTTCGTTCTTTGTTTTTTTTTTTTTCTGGCAGTATTTTTGGAGGTGGACATCGGGAGGCTTGAAGGATTCAAAACCAATTCCAATTTCGCACTTTTGGTACCATTTTCCCGAAGAAAGTATCGATGCTGTGTTCGAAAGAAAACGAGACTCCAAAATTATGTTTTTCAAAGGTAAGTTCACGTAAATAAATAACTGTATATAATGGCGAATTAACCTCTTCCCTAAAGATAAAAAAAAGGCAACCCTTTATTTCAACATTTAAAATTGTTGTAGCATACCTACAGACGATAATGGTTATGTCCACATTCACATAGATACAGTAGTAAATACTGTATGGTGGTCTGCAGTTTAGAGATACGTCTCCAGCTGTGCTGGTCAAACTCTCTCACCGTGCAGAGAGGATCCCCGGACGAGGCTATGCCGAAAGGCAAGCCTCGTCTCGGGAAACAATTACCCGACCCGTTTTTATACGGGGTGTACGGGGAATTTTTTTCCGAGCCTACGGGCTCGAAAACCCCACATTAAATTCGGCCTTGTGCCACATCTGACTTACAGTTGGAGATTCATTGTGGAATTCACTTGACTCACTTCTACGCGCCTCTGGCGAATCTTATATGTGTTGTTCTTGTCCTAAGTATTATCGTTCATTACCAACCTTCGTTTGATTATTCTATTCAGTAACCTCCCCTAGGTTACAACAATGTTTTTCCTTAATATGGCAAGTCAAATTTTCGTGATTTGTAACATAGCTTTCTGAAAATTTCCATCAAGTACCTACAAGGAGTTTCTAGTTTTAGTCATTAGTGTGAATTACAAGCATATTACCATAGACTAATATTAATATAAAATTGTACTGGATGTAAAAAGGGGGAATTGCTTTTCTATTATTTAGTAATATTTTGTATTGTAAGAAGAATTCTGTATCTGTCTATATTTCTGAGATGAGGTATTATGTACACTATTTACATTATTCAGACTATTGTCCTCATCTTTGTTGTCATATTTATTAGAACGTTTCAGTCGTTGTACGCTCCAGCCTTCTTCAGGTGGTTGAAATATCGAACTGAACCTTTTATTTCACTCCCTGGTGTAGACTGTTCTAGTTCCATGTGCCTTCGTTTGATTATTCTATTCAGTAACCTTACCTAGGTTCCAACAAAAATAAAAACTGTTGGATGATAATGGTGAAAATAACCATTTCCAAACAGGTAACATTGGACATTCATTGACCAAAAATTTAGCGCAGGTTGAAATGTTATATTTGTTTTAAAACAGATTTTTTTCTAGGAAAGTGTTTTAACCTAGAGAAGGTTACTGAATAGAATAACCAAACGAAGGTTGGTAATGAACGATAATACTTAGGACAAGAACAACACATATAAGATTCGCCAGCGGCGCGTAGAAGTAGTCAACTGCTAGAAGGGAATCAAGTGAATTCTACAATGAATCTCCAACTGCAGGATATCTACCAGCCCCCACGTGGTCAGATGTGGCACAAGGCCGAATTTAATGTGGGGTATCCGAGCCCGTAGCCTCGGCCAAAAATTTCGCGTAGACCCCGTATAAAATGGGGTTGTGTAGCTGTTTCCCGAGACGAGACGAGACGCGATGCTGCCCTTCGACATAACATCGTCTGGGGATCATCTCTGCATGGCGACAGAGAGTTTGAACAGTGCAGCTGGAGACGAATCTTCAACTGCAAGATATCTACCACACGCCCTACGCGGCCAGGTGTGGCACAAGGCCGATATTTAAGCGTGCTACTAGATTGGCAATTAGGTCTCACCGTTTTACTGTTGGGTTCGCTAGTTCTATTCCAATACTTTTTTTTTGCGCATGTGAAACTTCCTTCCAATTTCTTGATTCCCTGCCATTTACGATCTTCAGAAATTTAAATGCAACGGCAAACGCCATTTTCTTGTATCCTGTTCCTTTTTGTTGTTCGTTCGCCTTACTGGAGTTTCCTCATTCTCTTTCACTCTCAACAACACCTTGAATCCTAGTGGCTTTAACGCCTTGATTGGGGAGAAATGATTTAAAAAATAAGGTTAAAACATTCCGTTTACACTATTTACATTGCTGCGTTAACATATTCACGGCATTTTTATTTTATTTATCATATACCATACTTATGAACACTAATGGGTATGTCCCAATCCTCATAAATACGATGGACACTATTGTAAGTGGGGGTAATATGGTGTCTATGTAGTCGACCACAAGCAGTGGTTTACCTACCTCACGCCGCTGGCGAGTATTGTATTTTGTTGATGTTATAAAGATTACCATTTCATTTCCAACCTCTTTTTGGTTATTCCGCATTCAGTAACCCTTTCTAGGTTGTAACATATATAAACAAGATTATCTTTTTTCTGAATATATATATATATATAATTTTTTTTTTTTTTTACATAGGTGATAAATATTGGTTGTATGATGCTAACCATATGGAAAGGGGTTGGCCTTTGGAGGGGCGTCCCCTCGTAGAACTGGGCCTCCCAAGTGATCTAAAGAAGATCGACGCAGCATTCACATGGGGCTTCAATAAACGGACGTACCTCGTGTGTAATGATATGTATTGGAAATTTGATGAGATGGAATCCTACATGGTCTACGATTATCCACGAGCGATGACAATATGGCAAGGTGTGCCAACACCGCTAGATGCAGCATTCCAGTTCACTGACAGTAAGTATCCCCACGTCTCTCTCTCTCTCTTCCCCAACATCCCTCTCTCTCATAATCCTGGCCTTTAGACAAAAATTAAGATCTAGTAACAATACCGGAATGCGCCTTCGGATTTCAGTGTCATAATTTCAGATCTCTGTCCAAACACTTGCCAGACATTGAAATTTCCGCATTTGTTTGCTTTTGTATGTATGTCCGATTTTGCACCTTGGGATCAATCCTTTTGCTAACAACCATGCATTCTGTCTTCTTTTAGTTGATGTTTAGTCCTTTCTTCTCGTTTTCCTTCACTACCTTCTGTAGGAGCTCTTGTAGTTTTGCTGTTAAGATTGTAGTCAAAACGGTTACATTTTATCAGTCCTCCTATATGGCAGTGAATGCTGGACAATCTCCTCACAGATAAAGAAGAGACTTGAAGCAACAGAAACAAAGAAAAGAGTACTGAACTGTTACGTAATATCAGTCCTCCTATATGGCAGTGAATGCTGGACAATCTCCTCACAGATAAAGAAGAGACTTGAAGCAACAGAAACAAAGAAAAGAGTACTGAACTGTTATGTAATATCAGTCCTCCTATATGGCAGTGAACGCTGGACAATCTCCTCACAGATGAAGAAGAGACTTGAAGCAATAGAAACAAAGAAAAGAGTACTGAACTGTTACGTAATATCAGTTCTCCTATATGGCAGTGAATGCTGATGAAAATCTCTTCAACAGATAAAGAAGAAGTCCTCCTAGAGGCTTGAAGCAAGAAACAGAAACAAAGAAAAGAGTACTGAACTGTTACGTAATATCAGTCCTCCTATATGGCAGTGAATGCTGGACAATCTCCTCACAGATGAAGAAGAGACTTGAAGCAAGAGAAACAAAGAAACGTTAAAATGTTTTTTTTTTTTTTTTACAGATGAAGAAGTGAAACAAAGATAAAAGTTTTGTAGTGGGTATGTGCATGTTCTAATGTAACACTGCATAATATATATAAATATATATATATATATTAGTCTCTATACATAATGCCGAACGTTGATAGCACAACTCGGATTTTCGTGTAATCTTCAGGTGTGAAATATAAAAATCAGGATCCGTTTAGGTGAAACCTAGGTAGGTTTGTCTGGCTCCTTAGGATTATATATAAGGCTCAAACACTAATTATTCCATGGTTATAATTTATTACATTGGAATCATAATCACGATCCAATTCATCAGACCTACAAATTCAGAAAGAAATCGGAATTTGTAGGTCTGATGAAATAAATTATAACCCTGGAATATTAGTGTTTGAGCCTTTTATATTATATTCTTGCTCTGTCCTGGACACTGAGCTCTACCTGGATTCTATTCTCTTGGGTATATATATATATATATATATATATATATATATATTATTTTTTGCTTGTACAATGTTCGTGATTTGTATTGTTTTTTTATGTTTTTTTCTCCCCTTTCAGATAAAACGTATTTCATCAAGGGAAAGTATTACTGGGAATACGACGATCAGAAGATGAGTGTCAAGAATACGGATCCTACAGGCAATATCGCCGAACGCTGGATGCAGTGTCCAAGTGCACAGAAAGCGGCACCTTCCAATACCCGCAGCCAAGGACATCAAAAGTCGGCAGCCAATGTATCTACACCTCTCCTCCTAGTCATTGGCATTCTAACCAGACGGCTAATGGCCTAAGCCATGTTCCTAATGCAATAACGGGAGTAGAACGGAAGAACTATATATATATTACTGTCTTATTTTCAAAATTTCCGTAGGATATATATATATATATATATATATATATATATATAAGAGTGGACACCGGGGTCAACACTGAGTGGGGACAGTCTTTTTCACCAGCCTGAAGATTCCGTTCAAGCATGAAACGGACTGTCACCACTTGGCGTTGACCTCAATGTCCACTTTTATCTATGCTCTTAATATTGACCATATTTAGCCATAAATAGAGCATCACTAAAAAATATATTTTTTTATATATATATATATATATATATATATATATATTACGGGTTTGAAAATAAACATATATTATTTACCTGTATCAACTCTACAAAATCATTTCCACTGCTCCCAGAAATTTTAATTAAACAGCTGATTACCAAGAAAAGAATATTCTCTTCTATGATAGAAATCACAATGTAACTTTTTATATCTATCAGTTACGCAGCCTGATCTTCCTTATTTTTTTTTTTTAGTAATGAAATATTTCGTTGTTATGATAAAATTAGCAAGAATATGAGATCAGGCTTCATATATTAATTTATTTTTTTTCTCAACCCCTCTATTTCCTTTTTTATTTCTATTTTGCTATCTTTCTTTGGATAGTTTTACTTTTAATGATTAAAAAAAAAAAAGAAGAAAAATCAGCAGAAATCTTTACTTGTAATCCTAGGGTTTATTCTCAAGAAAAATTCATTGACTAAGCAGTCAGAAAATATAACCGAAACAATTGCGAAATTATTTAAACGAAACCTTTATTTTTAACAGCGTGGATCGTCCCGTTGGATTTTTTTTATTCTTCTTTTTTTCTTTTTTTTTTACTCTTAACCTTTAACACTCTGCATTATTCACTGCGTTGTTTTTTAAGGCTCCTCTACTGTACTACTTCAGTTTTGGTCACTTTCTGTTGCCATAGCAGGATATGACAACACAACTGCAAATTTCAAATGCTATTCATCTGAGTCACTTGCAGTGACAGGATAAGATGTTTTGTTTTCCAAGCAAAATCACCTCCAGTATGTTAAAGGTTTGATTTAAAAAAAAAAAAAAAAAAAAAAAACAGAATTCTTTCTTAACATGCTGTTATAAATCGTCTGTGTTTCGAATCCCTTGTCGCTACTATTATAGTGACATATAGTAGCAACGATAATATACCATAATACTTCAGGTACTTTGACGTGAATGCCTGTGTTAATATGTCTGAAGATTGACTCTTCCCGGCAAGTAGCCGAAACATTACATACAGAGAATCCTTATACGAACTACATTATATCAAGTAAAACTAAAAGTGTTATAACAATAGCTATAAAATAGCGGCATTACAATCCGTGTGAAAATAGATATAATTATAAACATAAAAACCCTAGATTACTCAGACAGAAAACATGACCAATGTAATTACCAAAATTACTTAAATATGGCGGTAATTTATTGACACTACAAACCGTGTTAAATTTCTTTGGTATTATTCTTCTTTTTATAATGATTTAAAACACCGAATTCTTTCTTCCATGCAAAAACTTGGTGAGACTCTGCGAAATAGAAATCTTCGAGATTATTTCTTTAAAAAAAAAAAAAAAAAAAAAAAAAAGACAAAATTTTACAAATCCCTCACTCCCAAATTTTGGAGGCTCCTTCATATGGTGAAGCTAAAAACTGTACTCTGCATATTCTTGCTTTAAAACAGGCTGAAAATGAAAACTTTGGTTGTCGTCTGGAGAGGTAAAGATGATAGCTAGATAGCAAAATTTGAATGTCTTGTAAATGGTTGGCTCTCATAATCAAATTTTGTAAATCTGCCAACTCTGTAGGGTGAGCAGAAAGAGAGGGTTCGAATCTTGGCAGAAGCTTATTTCGTGTCTATATTGCCGACTTAACGTCAGCTGAAAGTTAAAAAAATACCACGAAAGAAATATTATGAATTATAATATGTGACAATGTTTCATTTAAAAGGACATGTGCAATAAAAAAAAAAAAAAAAAAGTAAGCGGAAACAAAAATTTTAAAAAAATGTTTAAACTTTGTCAAAATGCTGAAAAATGATATCGCTTAAAATGAGAATGCTTTTCTTTTTTTTTTCCCAATAATTGTTGTTTTTAAACAAATATGATTTTCAAATGAAAAAAAAAAATCAAAATTATAAATTTTCATTAAAATCTAGTAAACTAAAAAAAAAAAAATAAATAAATTATAGAAAACAAAATTTAAATATTCTTAAAAAAAAAAAAAATCTTTATAAATTTTAAAAAAAACGAGAAGAAAAGAAGCATTACACTTCTGGCCATTTTTCAAGATTTGGAGAACCGATAATGTGTCGACATAGCACAGGATCCTGAAAATAACCAGAAGCGTGTTTTGAAAGAACTTGATTACTAACATATGGTACGAAAAGGAAAAAAAAAAGAAAATAACAATCCAAGTTTCTTGTATTTAAACCAAACACACGCAGATATACAAATAAGTAAAAACAGGATACGTTTTCTGTAAACGTTTAAAACCTGTTGTATTTTGTGTAAATACTATGACTAAAATCCAGAAATCCCTTGTAGTCACTTGAAGATATTCAAGAAAGTTATTTGGCTAATCAAGAAAATTTTACTGGCTAAATATTATGGAAAAGCATTTTTCAGGGTCTTCAAATACCCAACAGTACTAGCAGAAAGTTAAAAAGACTATTTTCTAATTATTTTATTAGTATGCAGTAATGCTGGGGGGATCAGTTTATTACTTAATAACAATAGAAAATAGATCCTCCTTTTTAGGTCCACTAGAAAATTGTCTATCGTGAAGTGCTTGTAATTCCCACAAATATTATGACTAAAACCAGAAACCCTTAGTTACTTGATGGAGATACTGAGAAAACTATTTGACTAATCATGAAACAAAATTTTAAGGAAGAACATTTTGTCGATCATACAAACATCCCATAGTAATAGCACTTTTCCTACTATTATATAAAGATGTACTAATTCTGGGGGATCAATTTATTACTTAGGAACAATAGAAAATCGACCCCCCCCATTTTAAGTCCAGTAGAATTTTATATTAATTCTTGTTTACGGTCACGTGTTTGTAATCCCCACAAATATAAGGACCAAAATTTGAAACTCATTGTAGATATTTGACGGAGGTATTCAGAAGGCTATTTACTAACCATGAAAATTTGATGAACTACTGGTGATACGTTAAAGAAAAAAAAAATGGAGTATTCGAAAAGTCCATGGTCGTAACAGAAGGTCAATAAGGATAGATATTATTATGAATAGTTTTTACGGTCACATGCTAGAAACTCCCACAAATGTCATGACTAAAAAAAAAAAAAAAAAAAAAACTCCTTGTCAGAAATGTTCAAAAAGCTGCTTGCTCAATTACGAAAATTTGACTTGCCACTTGCTAAATATTATGGTAAAACATTTCGTTGGCTGTTCAAACACCTTATGGAGGGTTAATTTTGATATATTCCTATCTCTTAATACTTTGCTTAGTTTCTGAAAAGCATTTTAAAAACCTGATAAATATTAAGCAAAAACATTTTGTTGGCTGTTCAAACACCTTATGGAGGGTTAATTTTGATAGTTTCCTATCTCTTTGCTTAGTTTCCTATCTCTTAATACTTTGCTTAGTTTCTGAAAAGCATTTTAAAAACCTGATAAATATTAAGCAAAAACATTTTGTTGGCTGTTCAAACACCTTATGGAGGGTTAATTTTGATAGTTTCCTATCTCTTAATACTTTGCTTAGTTTCTGAAATGTATCTTTTTCTAATTCTATGGATTTATGTCAATACCAGATGGTTGAATTTTTGCCAAATATTAAGGAAAAAACGTTTTCTGTAGTTTTTGAAAACTCTACAGTACTAGTGTTATGTATTTTTTATATCGTGATTGTGAATCCCATGACTCATCAAGGGTCATAGGGGCACTATACATACTGCAGTAGAAGGATAGCCTGACTGAGCCTAACCCTCTCAGGCTCGTTTGAATTCAGAGTTTTCCTTCTCCTAGACTGGTTGCCACCCAAGGCTATAGAACTCAGTCTGCTATTTACCCATAGCTGGGGGGGAAGAAGAAGTGGATACATGTAAGTGAATGACATGGATCTGACTGGAATTCAAGGTTGGCTCTCAGATTCCTCAATTTGAGCCGCTATCTACTACTCCAGTGTGCTTCTCTCTTTTTTTTTTTTTTCTTTTTTTTTTTTTTATATACAGAATTTTAAAAAAGTAAAAAAAAAAAAAAAAAAAATGCCAGCAATTTGGTTGTTTATCATCAAGGACCACGTGTATAATGTGTATTGTTTATAATTCAAAGTAATTGACCAGCCAGATAATGGCGTGTCAAAATACAAAGTGGGAAGGTTAAACGACTTTTAAAAATGCCTTCCAGTGGAAGGAGAAAAAAAAAAAAAAAAAAAAAGAAAGCCTTTGTCCTGACAATTAATTTTAGTGTTTCGTCAAAACCTATTTATGCCCTAAATCTGTATGTAGGTCAGTCTTACTGGATCCATGTTTACAGTTAATTTTAATAGGAGAAAGTAGAACTTAGTATCCTGGATAAAAAAAAATAAGTTCATCTTTTAACACTACCACTAAAAGAATTGTATTAGAATTTGTTTATTGATATAATAACGGAAAAAGAAACTTAAGACAGAATGATTAAAATGATATATAGTGTTTATATATATATATATAAACTAAACGCTATATCTTTTGTTGTGTTACTGTTTTTTTTTTTTGTTTTCGGTCACATGGTCATGTTTTTGTGTTGTAGGCTATATATTCTCTGTTCTTATAGCACCTCTTTAGCCAGTCCGCCCTGACGATCCACGTAGGTGAAACCTAGGTAGGTTTGTCTGGCTCTTTAGGTTTACTTAGTTTGCACTACTTAGTGTATTGAGCACTTTTTGCTTAGTTATTTTTACTTTACTCGTGTCGGAAGTTTTTTTCTTTGGACTCTGAACTTAGATTCTAGACGATTATTTTCATCGGAAGTACATGTTCTTAGTTCTTTCTTTATTTACCCTTTTTTTTACCTTGGGTATTGATTTGTTCATTTACAAGCTAAAACACCTAAGGTTTTGCTGGACGAGTATAGCTGCTTATATTTATAAGATTATTAGTATTATATATATATATATATATATATATATATATATATATATATATATATATATATATATATATATATATATATATATATATATTATTTGATGATTAGTAGGGATACTTCCAAGGAGGATATAAATCCAAATAGAGTTAAATGTAAGAACAGAGCAAATATAATAATGAATACAGAATCCTTAAAAATCCATCAGGTGAGGTTATAAATTTATTTTGTGGACCTCACATCCATCTCTTCAGACCAGTTTTTCATTAATAATTAATTAATTTTTAATTAATAATTTTCATTTATATTTTTTTTAATTAATAATTTTCATTTATTTTTTTTCATTACAGTAAAAATAAAAAAAAAGTTCATTTTTCTCTGTGAACCACAACACACAAAGTAAGTTTGGCAATCTAAGTCTTTAAAAAATAAATTAAAAAAAAAAATTTAAATTAATTATAAAATTTACAGTAAAAATTAAAAAAAAAAAAAAGGTTAATTTTTTTCAGTGAACCGCAACACAAGAAGTGAGCTTGGAAATTTAAGTCATAGCTTTTTTTTTTATCTATATAAAATATACTGTTTTTTTTTTTTTTGTTTATTTTTCAGAAACACAAACGCATACATTTTTCGAAAATTCATTTGAC
>CAHIKZ030001226.1:617500-621394 GCA_903632075.3 Acanthosepion pharaonis
GCAAGCAAATATATGGATATAGATCCGACAGTATGAAGAAAAATATATGTTTTTAAAACATGAGAACTCTTACGTAGTGAAGGAATCATATTTTTAAAAAATAATTATAATTTAGGCTCTACTTTTGTATTGAGCACAGTTTTTTAGAAATAAAAACAAAAATACTAAAGAACTCTGGATTATTTACCTAACGTGTTCATTCCTATTTTTCTATATATTTGCACACACACATTATAATTTAATTTAAAGAAAAACAGACCACTTTAAGGCTCCATTAGTTATAATTTATTTCACCAGAGAATTTTATTTTTCTCTGGATCTTCAGACTTCACTTTCAAAGTTGAAACGAAAAATGAATTTAAAAAATATATATATATATATATATATATATATATATATATATACACACACACACTAGACTAAGTTAAAAATTAATGTAATAATGCGTAATTTCTTAGATTAACTTCAAGTGATCGTAATTTGACAAATGTGGGGTGCAGCAAAAGTAATGACTTTTTTATTTTTTAATAATTCTGACTGAACAAAAATAAAGTTCAAGAAACTTTTTAAGTATTGTCACATCAAAACAACATGATTTGTTATGATTATTCAACATATTCAAAATGCTCTCTGCCATGTACAACACAACACTGAACCCTATCAGCAATATTTCTACAAACCCTTTGAAACATTTCTACCTTAATTTCAGAAAATGTATCAGAAAGTACTTGCTTTAATTCAGGAATTGTTTTTGGTTTGAGCCTGTAAACAAGATCTTTTAGTACACTACGCATGAGAAATTTCTGACGGTGTTAGGTCAGGTGATCACGATAGACACTGAATTGTTCCATGATGTCCTATCCCCGTTAGCAAGAAATTAAGATTTAACCATTCCCATGTAAGCCTTAGTTGATCTTGAGCCAGCTTAAACTACTGCGATTTCATTTTCATTCAAAAGTTAATAAATAAAAAATAGGTGATGACGTTTGCTGCACTCTGTATGTGGAGTTGAGATAAAGTTGTATCAGTTCTGAAATAGCGAGACTGTCCGCATTCAGACTAGATATAGCACATATCATTTGGAAATGTTCTCAATATGCCAAATGTCAGCTTGCAAGCTGTGTAATTTCACTGTTACAGAAAAGCTCTCCGATCTTGTCGTCAATGTAAACTCAATGTTTCTCAGGTCAGTGATTATGTTGAAAAATTCATGACCAATCAACATATATATAATTTAGATTCTTTTTCTTTTTGTTTCGATAGAATAAAAATCTAAATGAAGTTGGTTAGTTTAAAAAAAAAAGAATTTAAAATTCACACCATCCCTTGTTCATGTGTGTGTAGTCGTACCAACATAACAAAATTTAGTCCGATGATGACCTAAAGAACAAAACACGTCACATGAAAAATTTTGCCACTTTGTCATACATTTTTCCCAATATTGTTCTCGATGTATAAAATATAGATCGTTATACCATATATTTTTAAATTTGTGTATTTAGCCAGCAAATTCTCTTTTAGGCATGTCTGATTGAATAAATTACAAACATTATGTCTGCTTATTTTTATCATAATCCTTTCATATTCATGAATATTTTTCTGTATATTACAATTAATATAATATACAGAAAAATATTCATGAATATGAAAGGATATGAAAAAAATAGCAAACACAATATTTGTAATTTATACAATCAGAACATATATATATATATATATATATATATATATATATATATATATATATATATATATAATGTGTGTGTGTGTGTATTGACATAATAGGAAAAGAACTATTAGATTCATGATCTGAAGTTCTTATTTTTTGTTTTAGTTTTTAAAAACAGTGCTCAATACAGAAGTAGAGTTTAGATTATAATTATTTTTTTAAAAATATGATTCCAGGAAATTAACGATGGAATCATATTTTTTAAAAATAATTATAATATATATATATATATATATATAATACATAAAAGGTTAATGGTCAGAGTTGAATCAGACAAGGAAAGCGGTAGTATTAAAAAGTGCTCAATCCACGTGTGAAAAATAAAATAAAATGAAAGTAAAAATAACATGTAGAGCTTTTAACGTTAAAAATCAGGAGATCAGTTGAACCCGCTACCTTGGTTTAAACCTTACGGTATCCTCAGGCAATTTTTATCAAATGACCTCTTAACGCTTTATTTAAAAAAAAAAAAAAAATAATGAACACTATATTATTTTTTAAAAATAAATAAAAAAAATGCATGTCGTTGGGTGCAATAGAAAATGAGGAGGAGAATTTGAAAAAGAAGAAGGAGGAGGAAGAAGAGAAAAGCAAAGAGTGTTATAAATGTATTGGTAAGGGGTTAATTGAAATGTAGATTTGTTTTATCCAGCCTATGTACTTAAAAAAATTTCTAATATGTAAGCAAAGACTCAAGACTTCAGATTTCTGGTTCTAAAGGTTCTTTGCATACGGAAATGTTATAATTTTTCCTTATGGCAGAGGTTGCAAATATTGTTGTGATATATATATATATATATATATATATATATATATATATAAAGCATCAATGGTTAATGGTCAGAGTAGAATCAGACAAGGAAACAGTAGTATTAAAAAGTGCTCAATCCATGTGTGAAAAAAATAAAATGAAAGTAAAAATAACATGTAGAGCTTTTAACTTTAAAAATCAGGAGGTCAGTTGAATCTGCTTACCTTCATTTCAACCTTACAGTATCCTCAGGAAATTTTTATCAAACGACATCTTAATGCTTTATTTTTTTTAAAAAAAACTAACGAACACTATTATTTACAAAAATAAAAACAAACACATGACATTGGGTGTAATAGAAAGGAGGAGGAGGATGTGAAGAAGGATGGAGAAAAGAAGGGGAAGAAAAAAAGCAAGTGTATTGTAAATGCATCTGTCAGGGGGTAAATTACGTTTTTTTTTTTTATCAGCCTCATATGCACTTAGTAAAAATTTTCTGATATGTAAGTAAGGACTTAAGACTTAGGATTTCTAGTTTAAAAGGTTAAATGTCATAATCACTAATTTTTCTAGATAGATAGATAGATAGATCGGAACAGACTGAGATAGATGAAGACAGGCTGAGGTAGATAGATAATGAATAGACTGAGATATATATATATATATATATATATATATATAGAGAGAGAGAGAGAGAGAGAGATAGATATTAATAGACTGGAATAGATAGAAGATAGATAGATGGATAGATAGATGATATTCAGTCACCTGCCCCCCCACGAGGGTGTCATGTGGCACAAGGCCTTTTTAACATGGGCATTCCGAGCACGTGGGCTCGGCCAAAAATATGCCCATTGAACCCATATAAATGGGTTCAGGGCCGCTCTACCTCCCCCCAGGAGACTCCGCCCTTCGGCGTAGCCTCTTTAGGGTTCCTCCCATCAGTAGGAAGAGAGTTTAACCAAACAGTCGCTCAGAAAGTACTGGGTCGACTGACGGGAGATAACTGATGATAGATATATGATAGATGATCGGAACAGGCTGAGATAGATAGATGTGAATAGACATATATATATATATATATATATATATATATATATATATATATATAGAGAGAGAGAGAGAGAGAGAGAGATAGATAGATAGATGGGCTAACTGCATAACTTACTGTAGAAAAACATTTGGAATTTCAAGTAAGAGAAAAATTGTGCATTCCTTAAATAGGTAATTCAAATGTTGCTTTATAATCATAGCCTCCATGGCCGAAGTGGTAAAGGAACATTTCTGCTATAAAAGCAGTTTCTCTGATGGAAAAGAGGATACAGGTTTGATTCCTGTCGGAGACACAATCATTCTTTAGTAGGACTACTCAGTGTCGGCCAGTTATTATTAATATCACTGAAAATTGAAATAA
>CAHIKZ030001227.1:0-77500 GCA_903632075.3 Acanthosepion pharaonis
GAGATTTCTTCATGATTTTTTTTTTAAAATAAGAATTTTATTCTTCATTTTTTTTTCACAAAAAAGAATCAGCCAAGTGAAAGAAAAACGTTTTCAGTGTTTCCTCATGATTGCTTATTGTGTTGCCTGTACTTGGTAAGTGAAGGTAAGAAAATGTAGCAATTATTCTTTTCTTATATTAGGGCAGTGATTCCCAAACTTTTTTCCTATTTGTTCAAATTTTTGGAATGAAAATTTGCTTGCACCTTACAAAATTTTATATGAAAAAAAGTACATTTAAAAATAAAAACAGAGACAGGGTTAAAGGAAGATAACTGCAGGTTCAAAGTCAGAACATTATCATTGATAACTCTCTCCTCCAATTTGCAGAGCCTAATTACTATATTCTTAATACTTGATATAATACAAAAATATCACAATGTTAAAATCAGTCAATAATTATTTATACTGAGGCTCATGCAACCAATAATAATCCATAATAATATTTGAAATTTTGAAATTAGATTTATTTTTGGTATATGAATTTCTGAAACTGTTTCTAAATCTTTGATTGCCTTTCAATCATTCTGCCTCACCTGCTAACCTATTCTGCTGCACCTATGAGGCACGTCACACTTTTTGGGAACAACTGCCATAGTTGGAGGTTTTGGATTAAGAGTTGACTTTCTCTTAGACCTGTTATCACCCAAGATCATAGGATCAATTCTGTCCTGTTATTTACCCATAGCTAGGGGGAGAAGAGATGGATTCATTAGGGAATTGGTTACTATTACACTTTAATTGTAAAACTCTAATTTTGGGAATACACTTGGATGTGTGGGTGGTGTAATCAATAATGGCTCAAAATTGTTAATTGGAGAGCTGAGTTCCAATTTCAGTTAGGTTCATTATATTCACTTTTGTGCAAATACTCTTGGGAAACATATGAATCCACCTCTTTTCTCCCCAGCTATGGGTTAACTAGTAAAACTAGTAACACTAAATTATTATCTCAAAGAAAAAAGAATTCTTATGATATAAAATAATATTTTTCTGGTTTTAAATAACCTGCAAAGAAAAACAAATCAATAAATGAAACTCTAATCTAAATTGTAGCATTAAAGTTTTCACTGTCCAAGGATTTAAATTTTTTATCATGCTTATGCATTTCCTTCACCTTCAGCACAAATGTAGTCCTCCACCTTTTCCATGTGCTTCTAAAAGAAAAAAAAAAATTAATATAGTTACATTTGGATTCATTCTAGGAAATTATTAATAATTTGATTTAGTAGGATGTGAAAATCATCTTTTTGTAATCTATATTTGAATAATTTTCTGTTAATTTACTAAGTTTTTAATTAATACAATTTTTGAAGGTTATTTTGTTTTTACATTGTATGCTAATATAGTATCTGTTACAATCCAAGCAAAAGCATTCTTATTGAATAAAATTTTATGGCATAAGGAGCATTTAGTCTTAACTAGTACAAATAGTAATGGTTAACAAGCTAATCTGGATAGTGATTTTGATTTTCATTGACTGGCCTATATTTGTGAGTTAGGTTGTGTCAGATTGGTTGATTCATCAAGCCATGATTGGGTTATTTGATGTTGAAATCAGTCTTATATTTCATAAAATTTGAGCCTATATTATTTTGTTCAAAGAGAGGTGAATACTGGTTGTTTATATTTGAGTCTATAAGCATTTACTTGATTCAGGAATAGGTAAATACCGGTTGTTTATATTTGAGTCTATAAGCATTTACTTGATTCAGGAATAGGTAAATATTGATTGTTTATATTTTAGTTTATAAGGTATCATATTTGTCATTGTGGCATTGTGTAAGCTTAACAACAAAAACCAATGAAATTTTTTGATAACTCAATTAAATTAAAAATGAGTTCGTGCAATAAAAAGTCAGTAAAATTTGTCAAAAAATGTTAGTGCTTTTATGTTTTTGCATTCTTTTTTTTTGTGCTTATTGTACAGGTACACATATATAAAATAAAAAAACTCTTTAGTTATTATTGTGTAACGATGTTTGTTAATCTAGTCTTCACAAAGCCGCTCTTTTAATTTTGTGTAGATGAGTCAGTTATGTGCTATGTGTGATCCTTAGGTGATCTTTCGATAATATTTAATTACTGTTACCTAAAACATTATAATTATTTACAATTCGTATAAAATTCTTAACTTCGAAATACGAAGAATTAAAAAAAATTACTTCAATTTGAAATTAAGTAAACTAAACAAGTTAAATAATAAGGGGGATAACTCCCTTTTTTGCATAAAATACCATAGTTATAACAATTAAAGTAAACTAGTACTCATGGTGTAAAAATGATAATAGTTTGGGACTATATATCTAATGTGTTTGGAACCAAGCCTTATACTTACAAAGGGAAATTATATATACGCACATTATATATTAATCGGTAATATGGGATTATATGTGTGTGTGTATATATATATATATATATATATATATATATATATATTGTGTGTGTGTGTGCGTATATATATATATATATATATATATATATATATTGTGTGTGTGTGTGTATATATATATATATATATATATATATATATATATATATATATATATATATATATATATGTGTGTGTGTGTGTGCGAAAAGTGTGTGTATATAAATATAAACATAAATATATATATATACATATATATATATAAGAACCATTAGCTGGGAGATAATTGCAAAAGCTAAACCATACGATGGAATGGGAGACAGATATAAGTTGTGTTTTTAGCTTTGCTTATATTAAGACACTTAAATAACCCTAACTTGCTGAATGCAAGAACAGAATTGATGTCTACATGTGACCAAGCACCTGCTCAGACACATTGACCCAAATTAAAAGAGATTTCAAAATAGATTTTATGAATATTAATATAATATTCAACAACTATTAATATTCTTAGAGTCCATCATTTCTTATATATTTATGCACACATATAATCCCATATCACTGTACTTGATTTTATATTTTGCATTATAGTTCAATATCTCAGCATTTAAAGGAACACAGATTAGATGGATATTAGTTGAAAATACATCTATATTACATAAAAACAATAATAAGCAAAAAATAAAAATTCATGAATTCCTTTATATAAAAAATAAATAAAGTCAACTATGAGTATAGCACAAAATCTTTAAATGCTTATAAAAAAAATTATTTATGAGAAAAGATGATAAAGTTACTTCCCTTACATTGGAAAAAAATTCCCAAATTAATAAGAAAGATATTATCCCAATTTTTCATTTAAAATCCAACAATAATAATTGTAATATTTTTTGTTTAAAATGCAGCTTAAAGGATAGTTGTGCTTTTTTCTTAGCTGAATAAGAAAATGCTGAAAAGGTTTTTCTTCATAGTCATCAGGCAAATGCTGGGCTATGGATGTTCTTCTCCTAATAAATATATCAAACCTCTTCATAAAAAGAAAACATCAATTTGCTTAAGCTTTATTTGTGTTTCCAGGATACATGGTTTTCATAAGTTTATTTTTCTTCATCCTTATTTCCACAGTACTTATAGAACATCCACTTGATCATCTTTCTTTCATAAATTCAACCAAACTTTGTTCCATGTCTGGATATTGAGCTTTTTTTCCTCTCTCTATTGATTTGGCACTTGATTTACACTTTTTTATTTCATTTTTATTCCTTCTCCATAAACGTATGTTAGCCTCATTCAACTCATATTCTCTAGCTGCACTTCTGTTTCATATTCTTTCTGCTAATTCTATTACTTTTTGTTTGCACTATAATTATATATATAAATTTGCACTATAACTTGCACGTTTTGATGACATTTTGTTGATAAAATAAAATGTTTTATTTATTGGGAAAATTGCATGGTAATTTTCAACATTATTTTAACTGCTTAGTTTTGATTATATTTCTAATGTCAAGGTCAACAAAATGTCTTCATAATTATTTTTTTGTTTTTTTTTGACAAAATTTATAGATGAGTTTTATACATAGAGATAGATATATTTCTTAATTTTTGGATCATTTGTTGGGGTGCATATTATTTATGGGCATGTATTATTTTTGAGAAATTATGGTAATTACAAACTTAATATCAAAAGTTAAAAAAAATGAGCAAAATGGCATATAATTGCAAAAACCTCCTGACAAGTGGATTGAACAATTACAAAAAAGATTTGTCTTCAAAACTCCATTGACCAGGCTCAACATTTCTTATGTAGCCATACAGGAACCAGTATTTCAACATCATATGGTTGTAAGCCTGGAAAATATTTGATTAATTCGTAATCTGGACTGGAAACATACAGACTGCATGTGGATAGAGGAAAAAGAGCTATGTATTATTTAATCCAGTGCTTCTGAAACTATGGGTCATGACCCCATTTGGGGTCACAAAGCAAAATGCTCGTGTTGTGAAAATTAAATTGAAACAGTTTATATGTTATTTCACAAACATACAACATTTAATGTTTAAGTACTGAGCTAATAAAGCATGCATGTGGCACTGTTGCAATTAGCACAGTGACAACAAATGTATTTTCAGTGTAGTTGGGGTCGCAAAAAATCTCATGATGAAAAATGGGGTCATAAATGAAAAAAGTTTAAGAAGCACTGATCTAATCTATAAGACTGTGAATGTTGGACAATATCTTCACAAATGAAGAAGAGACTTGAAGTGACAGACATATGCTGAGAATACCATGAATGGAACATGTCGCTAACAAGGAAATTTTAAGGAGAATAGGGACTACAAGGAAATTACTGCTAACAATCAGAAAGAGTTAAAATTAATGAGGAAAGAGAGCTTGGAGAGTTTAAAACTCTCAGAACATATTAAAGATAAGAAAAGTGTTAGAAATAGTGAATAATATTCTTTGAGTTTCTGTCTATATTTCTGAGATGAGGTATTGTAACTATTTACATTCTTCGGTCTCTTGTCCTCATCTTTGTTGTCATATGCATGATGTTTCGGCCATTGTATGCTCTGACCTTCTTCAGGTGATTGGAATTTTGAACCGATCCATTTATTTTGTTCATGGGGGTAAATTTTTCTAGTTTCACATGCCATGCTTTTATTCAAGGTCTCAGTTGCCAGGAATTGAACTCACAACCCTTTGGGTCAAGTCACTGGATTACTTCAAGTAATGCTTTTATCCGCTGGGCTATGTGTACTTTGAATTAATGGGTAGCAAAACAAGGACAAAAGAGGGATGGTAAAGGGTCAAAAGCTTCTCAGTGCAACAAAAGACAGGAAGATATGGAGAGTCATGATCGCCAATGACCTGAAAGGACATGGCTCATAGAAGAAGTTGAAAAGTTGTTTACCTAATTTTTGTTTGTATCTTTATTTGACCTCAGTTGATATCATAACATACTGATTTTGAATTCAAAATTGTTCTTCTAGACTGGTTGCCAACCATGGCTGGAAAGCATAGTCCTTATTATTTGACTCATATCTGGGCTGGGGGAGAAGAAATAGATTTATACCTTTCCCAAGGGTATCTGTGTGAAAAAGATCTCAGCCTGTTGATTATTTTTTTAATTGGTTTCACCCCATGCAAAGCAATAAAGACACTAAGATACAAAGGGTTACTGGGTGTGGAATTAGGAACAGAAACATTAATAATGAGTAAGAGGAGAAATGAGTAATCAGGAGGACAGTAGATAGCAATTGGCATTTCATTTAAATTTTTGCAGATTTCTGTTTCACAGCTACATAATATTATATGATCCATGACCTTTTTCTTTATGCTTTTAAAATTAGGACAAAAGGGATTTTTAGAAGGGATTGGTCAGGAATTAATGAGAGTATCACTGGCAGTTATTACATATAGATATATAATACTTACTCAACATGCTGTTTAAAAAGGATTTATGGGTAGCTGCCTCCTTCACTTCTGCAGGCAATCTTGGCCGAATTGTTACAGATGAACTCTTAAGGATTCTTTTGCTTTTAGTTTCTTGACTTAAAACTTCCAACTTGATCACAATCTCATCTTTTAAGCTAAGCGAAGACAAAAAAATGAAAACAATGAAACAGTTTATTTTTTTGATTAATTTATATATCTAAATTCAATAAATTTCCTTAGTATTACATTTAAAAAAGTAAAAAAAAGAAAAAAAAAAAGATGGTCCCAGCGATGAAAATTCATTAGAACAGATGCAAGGACTTCTCACTCCTTGAGGAAACCTTTCCTAATTGATGATGTCTTCAGGGGTGTATTCACCATTCTTGGCAAATTACTGGTTGATGAGGCTATTTATCCCATATTTCAGAGGTTCCCAAATTATTTTTTTCTGGGTTGCATTTTTGGAATTAAAATTTGCTTGTACCTCACCAAATTTTATGTGATAAAAAGTACATTTAAAAAAAAAAATGATTAAAGAGAGATAACCATGGATTTGAAGTCAACATTATCATTGATAACTCTCTTCTCCAATTTGCGAACCCCAAAAAGCTCAATACAAATGTAGAAGGACGTGTACCTGTGTTTTATAGACTATGTAAAGACATTCAGTAAAGTATGCCACAAAGATCTGCTAGAGCTGCGCAGTAACCTTGACATATTCAGGAAAGACATTAGAATAATCAAGAATCTATACTGCCAACAGGAAACGAGTTTAGCAGATATACAAAAATAGAAAGGGAATGTATCTTCTCACTGGGTTTATTCAACCTTTACAGCATGACAATTCTGAGAGAATTAGAAATCCTACCAGGATTCATTATTGGTGACCACAATCTTAGCAATATAAGATAAGCAGATGACACAGTGCTGATAGGAGACGCAGAAAGGAAACTACAAAACTTCCTACAGTAGGTAGCAGAAGAAAGCAAAAAGAAAGGACTAAGCATAAACTACCAGAAGACAGAATACATAGTCATCAGTAAAAAGATGAGTCCAAAATACAAATTACAGGTTAGGGATACTAAAAGCAAGTAAAGAGACAGGAAAATTTTGTTGGAAACTAAGAAAAGAGTACTGAACTGTTACATAATATCTGTCTTCTTGTATGATAGTGAATGCTGCACAATCTCTTAAAAGATGAAGAAGAGACTCAATGCAACAGAGATGTGATTCTACGGAAGGATGCTGAGGATACCATGGACTGAATATGTGAGCAACAATGAGGTTTTGAAGAGAATGGAAATAAAAAGGAAACTCATACTTAACATCAGGAAGAGGCAGTTGAAATTCCTGGGACACGTAATGAGGAAGGAGGGCTTGGAAAATCTGATACTTACAGGTCAGATAGAGAGAGGGACAGAGAAAAGCAATGCATGACATACTTGATGGGCTTGGGCAAGTGGATAGCTGGACAGGCTTTGGGAGAAATAACAAAAAGATAAAACTTATTAAGAGCTACAAGGAATAGTAAAATGTGAAGGGCCAAGATTGCTACATACTGAAGGAACACAACACATAAAAGATGAAATTAATATATTCTTAATACTTGATATAATGCAAAAATATTACAATGATAAAATCAGTCAATATTTATTTATAACTATTTACACTGGGACTCATGCATGTAACTAAAAGTAATCCATAATAATATTGTAAACTATTTCTAAATCTTTGTTTGTTTTTCAATCATTCCGTCTCACCTGCTGTCCTCCTCTACCACGCCTATCAGGTGTGCTGCACTATTTGAGAACCACTGCTATAGTTGGAGGTTTTGAATTAAGAGTTGTCCTTCTTTTAGAACTTTTATCACCCAAGGTTATAGGACCAATTCTCTCCTACTCTTTACCCTTAGCTAGATAGAGAAGAGATGGGTTCATGCCTTTCCCAAGGATATTTACAAGCATGGGAATATAATGAACTTGACTGGAATTTAAACTCAGCTCACAGATTCCTCAATTCGAGCTGCTATCCATTACTCAACCATGTATTACATTTATGAGAAACTTATTCTTGGCTCCAAATTTTTAATAAAGACAGCAGATATAGATTTATTTGGAAGATCATCATGATAGTTCCTGTAGCCTAATTGGTAGGGCACACTTAGATTAAAAGTGGTTTCTCTGATAGAAAAATAGAATATAGGTTTGATTCCTGTTGGGGAAGAACATTTTCTTTAGTAGAATTTCTTGATCTCTAAGCTGGTTGACATAAATTTCACTGTTTAAAATAACTGATCTATGTAAATGTGTACCCACTAGTGTTTATAGTATTAAGAAACAATGTCGGATAACAAAAATTTCATTAATTGCTTAAAAATGACTTTGTTTACATATCGGGTATGAAAATAAAGTTAGCAGATATAGATTTGGAAATTTCCCAATGAGAGTTGTGCATTTCTTAAATAGGGTAATTGAAACTTGCTATAACATGATTGCCTAATTGGTAAGGCACATTTAGCATAAAAGAGGTTTTCCTTATGGAAAAAAAGGAATACATATTCTATTCCTGTCAGGAATTCTCAATCTCTATTTTCGTTGAAATAAATTTCATTGTTTAAAATAACAGTGAAGTCTACTCAAACACATTTACTCACTAGAGATCCTTGATAAAATCCAAAGTAGAATATGAAATGTTATTGGTTTCTGATCTGGTATCTCAATTTCAGTCACTTTCTCACAACATAGCTTCCCTACACCTTTTTTATAAATACTTTCCTCTATGGTATATTGTATATATAGGAACTTGTTAGGACTTCATAGAGACTTTGAGGTATTATGGTGACTGTAGTAAGAATGGTAACTAAGGATATGTTGTTTTGGTGTAATGAGTACTGTAGTATGTTTGGGTCAGTAATCATGGCTAGCTAAGTTTAAGATTTGTCATTATCATCCTTCATTAATCTTCTTAGGATGGGTAGATCAAAAGTTCATTTTAATCCCCACACCATAATAAATGTAAGAAATCAAAACGGAGTATTGCTGTAAAATATGAGGGTTGTTCAAAAAGTTCTAAGCCTGTGTTGTCCCTGCCCCACTTGAATTCTGCAGCCTACTTCTTCACAGTTGTATAGGAAAGGGAGTCCTCAGCAAATGTCTGTACCATGTCCTCATGGATTTCCTTGAGTGTCATAACTTTCTTTTGCAGATATGTTATGACTGCTTGAGTCTCTGTTTTGTTCATTTTTAGATTTGTTACACACCTCTCACCTTTGTATGGGCCACACCTCCACAGAAATTAAGAGAAATCTGAACTAGTTTTTCTAGTTTTATAAGAAAAGGTAATGTGTTGCCACAACAAAAATTTTCAGACATGGCTCTTCTTTCTGGGTGAGGCTTAGAACGTCTTGAACTACCATTATATGTATGCACTTCTATCTGTTGTTTTTATGGATATTCAGGATTCTTGAAAGGGTTAAATAGTATTAACATTCCTAATTAATATCTTTTATGCTAATCTTAATTTGCCTTGTTTGTACCTGTTAGCATAATTAAAATAAAATGAAGGGCCTTTTTTTTAAGCGTAGTGCAAAATTTTTAAATTTTTGTACTTACTTTGGATCTGAAATGATTTCAGCTTCAACATTGTCAAATCCAAGTGTATGGGCTGCCAGAGCTGTGACTATCATTGGCCTGATATGAAGTGGGGCTAGTGGATATAAGCTTCGTACATTTCCTGGTATTAAATAAAAAAAAAATTATAAATATTTCATCATCATCATCATAGAAAAGATTTAGAGGTGCATCTGAAATAAGAATTCCAATAAAGATCTGTAAAAAAAATTTTGATACATATAATATTAATATTAATAATATATTATGGTCATGACATTTAGATGTGTACATGAAATGAGCTTTCGAGTAAAAGTCTTTAAAAAAATGTAAATACTTCTGAGACACAGTAATATATAATAATTATATTAAACAAAAAACTTGCTCCGATGTCCCATATTTGCCATATTATGCTAACAAATACAACCACACAAAGAAATCAGATCATTTTTTTTTATTGGGGTGTACACAATTGTAAACCAATCTCTATTATTATTTCTATATAAAATAGTTGAAAAAACAAATGTCTCATTATTTTATGCCACAATTAATAATCTTTTCATTTGATTTTCTTTCCAGCTTTTGTAGCAAACATTCAAACAAGCATAGAAAAAATGTGGTCATTATTATCAGATCCCACACTATTAGTAATCTTTTCATTTCTTTTCCTCTTTTGATCTTTTCTGATTTTGTAACAAACATTGAAACTAAAAATGAGGTCATTATTATCAAGGTGAACATGAATGTACACCTACAACAATAATTTGGGCATGCTAAAACATTCTCAACCCAACACACTTGCCAAAATCTGTCCAAATGAATAAACAGCACTTATTTTTGGAAGAGCTTCTTGATCAGGCTGAGAACTTTTCAATAACTCTATATATTATGTGTGCATGCATGCAAACACACACACAAACACACACACACACACCTATACATTATGAAAAAAAATTTTATACATCAAGAAGAGTTTTGGAGGAAAGATGTATGACAAAGTAGAAAAACTTTTCATGTGACATGTTTCGTCCCTTAGGATTTCATCGGACCATGTTTATCAACATAAATAAACCTTTTCCGATTAAGTCCTAAGGGATGAACAGTGTTACACAAAAAATTTTCCACTCTGTATATATAATCGACTCTCCCATCGAGATTCAATGTATGAGGGTCAAGCAGATCAGTTTCCAGGAAAACGACAGCCCGACACCGGCACATGAGATTTGATTATAGTGGTGAAGGTTTCATGCAGGACCATCCACACTTTTTGAAGGGCCGAATACAGAGACCTGGTGCACCGAATGCCACAAGGTTCCCAAACGACCCTCTGCAAGTTTTGAATTCAGAGTTGTCCTTCTCCTAGACCAGTTGCCATCCAAGACTATAGAACCCAGTCTGTCCTGCTATTTTACCCATAGTTGGAGGGAGAGGAAGAGGATTCATACCTTTCCCAAGGGTATTAGCACGTAAGTGAATGTAATGGATTCGACTGGAATTCGAACTCGGCCCTGTATATATATATATATATATATATATATATATATATATATATATAAAATAAAATATATTAATATATAATATATACAAGTAAGTTAAAACAAGGGGAGGAAGAGCAAGAGATTAACAACAACTGTACATGTTTAGAAAAACAGGAGTCAAAATTTCTACAACTGAAAGAAAAAGGGAAAGAGAGAAAAGGTTAAGGAGTGAGTGTAAAGTGAAAAAAATACACGAAAAGGATAACTAACCATGATATTCTACACATATGCACATACGTGCTGATTGGTGCATGTGTGCAAACGTCCATGCACACATGCACACACACACACATATATTATGAAAAAAATCTTGCACCATTGAAAAAAGTGCATATAAAAAAGAAAAACCATGAAGTATACACAGTCAATTGCTGATAGCCTCTGACAAGTGGACGGATTGATTCTTGAAGGCTCCGTCTACGAAACACTGGAGTTAGGATGCTGAAGGTAACACCAATCAGCTAAGTGACAAACCTTTTACTTGTATTAATTCTAAATCTTTCTCTTTCTGTCTGTCTATCTGTCTGTCTCTATCTATCTATCTCTCTCTCTATATATATATATATGTATATATATATATATATATATAGTGCAAAATGGAGCGATACATGGATGCTGAACAGATCTTGAGATATATATATATATATATATATATATATATATATATATATATATATAGGTATTTGGTCTAAATTTGACAGTTTTGTTTTTTAGGAAAACCAAGTGAATATCTAAGACAAAAATATATATATAAAACAATTGACTCAAAAAATCCATCCTCAGCATCTACCACAGCCTTGACTTGACTCCGAAATCTGGAACATGTGGCCTTCATGCTGTTCCTAGGGAAAGTGTCAAACACCTCCTTTTACCTGGGCCTTTGTGTTACAGGTAATGCGGTTGGTGTCTTTCTCAACTATGTCCTTCATAGATCTCAAAGATAATAATCTATGAGATTACAATTATGAGAGTTAAGGAGCCAGACGTTGGGGCTGGTGAAGTTGTAAAAACTAATAATCACTTCTGACTCTTTCTGGGGGTGTAGCAGGGAGCTGAATCTTGTCACTACACATATGGCCTTCTAGCATCCACCCTCTCCAACCAAGGGGTGACTACAGTGTTTAGCAACTCCATATAGACATCTAACATGAACCTGAGACCCTGTTCAAAGATTTGAGGTGTCATGATATCACCCTCATTCTCAAAGAAGACACACGCAAAAACCATCACAGTTTGGGAAAATTTCATGACACAAAGAATGTCATATTTATTGTAGGCAAGCCATCTGTTGTTCTAGGTGTTGTACAGCTGGTCCTGACAAAAGTTCTTTTCTTCAGAGAAGAACCAGATTGTCCTTGGTTGAACAGGATGTTTTATCTTGTTCAGAAGTTTCTTTGCCTTTGTCAGACGCTTTTCTCAAGACTTTTCTGTAAGAAGTTGACCTTTACACCTATTGTATGACTGGTAGCAGAGGCCTTCTTTCAAGGCGAGCTTCATGGTGGAAATTGCAACAACCATTTCCCACACCAAAGCCTTCCTTTGCCTGGGTCTCCCATCACTTTCTCCTGCAGTTGATGAATGAATTCTGCTGTAATCAGAATGTTTGATATGTTCTTTCCTACAAACCACGGCCTGGTAGTCTCTGTTGCAGCTCTCCATTTCATGTCTTATTGTATTCATGGTGTTCAAAGAACACTGAGCAGCTGTCATGATTACAGCATTTTGATATCTGGCACAAATCATCATGATACAGGTTACACTTTTTCAATATTCAAGTGGCTTCCACTCATCCATATCAGTTAACCTTGACTCTTCTAAAACTATAGTGATGAAGTTTCAAAATGCTGTTCAATGTTTACAGATATTCCAAACCAATCTGAAGAACTAAAAACATTAGACTCTGCCAAATTTATCCCAAACACCATATATATATATATATATATATATATATATATATATATAAGAGTGTTTCATTAAGATGGATTATGTATAAGGGTGTTTCATTAAGACGGATCAAAGTCAGCTGTATATAAATCAGTGTTATTAGTGAAAATTTATTTATTTCTCTATTGGATCATGTTATTTAAGTCATAGAAATTATGTGTAAAAAGTAATATCACCCAAATGTCTGCCAAATCTGAAAGAAAGAAAGAAAAAATCATTAGATGCTTAAAATTAATTCACATTTAAAATCAGTCCAAGTTATTGAAGCACCCTTTATATATATATATATATATATATATATATATATATATATATATATATTAATAGGAGTAGATAGCCTTTCCTATTTCCTGGTTCATACACCTCCCTCTTCTCTTGAACAGGAGTAGAGGCTCATCCCTTGTTTCCTGTTTAGGAAGGTGTTCCTTTCCTTTTCTCAGGCCTTATTTATGGTGTTGTCATGAATTTTTTTTTAATATGTGTGGATGGTGGTGACGTCTCTTAATACAGATGTTACCAGGTTGACAGTTTTCTGGTTGCTGTTCCTGACTGGTATTTAGGAGCCCAAACTCTTGTGCAGAGTCTTGAGAGGCTGCTCTGCTCATCAATCACATAGTATTGGGCGTTTCGCAGTTACTTGTCACACATGGAGTGTGTCCCTGCAAGAACATCTGGTGGACCACCTTGAGGTCACGCTATGTTGCATTTTGTACCAGTTCCCTTCTCACACATGTTACATTAGTCAATCGACTGCTATTAGTACCCTAGAAATTTCCTTGCCAGAATAACACACCATGACTATAAGCAACCAAAGATATAAAACTAAACCAGCTCAACAAAAAACACCTAAACCCTTTCTTTCCCCAACATTTGTGGTATTCATACCAAATTCTGCAGTGTGGAATTGTTCCTCCTTGAAAAGTCTCCAGGCATTCAAGCTCTCTGCAAAACTAGTCTTAACTCTTCAATCCCTTCCTGTGATTTCTCTGTTCCTGGCTATACTCCTCTACCTCAAGTTTAAGGCAACAGAACTCATCCTTGGGCCAGAAGCATCATACTGGCCAGAGACCTAGGATACCAAGGCAAGCATGCTCATATATATTAGAAAAAAGCCACTGGGAGAAGGGGTGGTAATGAAGGTTACACTTGAGGGTGTGTGTATCCCCTACCCCCATTTGAGTTATTGTCAGAAGCATAGTCATTTTCCTTTTTATTTCTTTTTTGATAGAGTCGAAAAATAATTACCATTGAAGAGGATAGTAGCTTCTTTCTTAACTTGATCATTTTTTTTTTTCAGGTCTCCAGTCACGCTCAGGTGTGATGGCTGTTTCTTTATGATAATTTTCAAAGACTGAATCCAGAAGATGAGAAAAACATGAAAAAAAAAAGAAAAAAATTATAAAAAAAATAAAAATTTGAAGAATAAAACACACACACACACACACACAATTTTCTTTCCATCTGTCTTGTTACAATGCATTACCAACTGCCACACAGTACTCACATCCATTGTTTGGTTTCTGTAAATGTTCAGGAAGTGTTTATGAATGCCTGTGGGTGTAAATTTTTCTGCATGATACAATTCATGGATATACCTCTCCTTTGAGTACAATTTCATGACAGGTGCCATTTTGTCAGACTGTTGTTCAGTTTCAATTTGTAACAAGGAAAAAACATGCATTATTTTTCACTGACATTGTGGACTAACATAGGAAGCATTACTTTTGGAGTGACCTTCATGTGTATGTATATATAGGTGAGTATTATTTACCTTGTCTACCTACATGGGAACATAAAAGCAAACAAACCTAGCTCACCACATAATTTCATAAATCCCTACTCTTGTATATTACTTATCCAAAACCCTAAACCAACCAATCTTTCCATAAGTACCTAGTAAATATAGTGTTATTTTCACTAATGAGTTTCTTGAAATACTGCATTACTCTGTCATAGAAACTATATAAGCATTCTTTGTTCCCACTTCCTAATATTGGATTAGCAATTTGATGCAAACTTCTATCTTGCATGATTATGTTGACATTTACATAGGCCCATGGTATAGCTATGAGTTCACTTCTTGACCCAACTTTAGCTTACACCCACACACAGACACTTATATTATGATGGAATATATATATATATATATATATATATATATGGTGGACTCTCCCGTCGTATTCAATATATGAGGGTCAAGCAGCTCAGTTCCTCGGAGCCGACAGCCAGACACCAGCACATATGATTTGATTATAGTGTTGAAGGCTTTGTGCAGAACCAACCACACTTTTTGAAGAGCCGAATACAGAGACCTGATGCACTACATGCCACAAGGTCTCCAAATGACCCTCCGCAGGTTTTGAATTCAGAGTTGTCCTCCTCCTAGACAGGTTGCCATCCAAGGCTATAGAATCCAGTCTGTCCTTCTATTTACCCATAGTTGGAGGAAGAAGAAGAGGACTAATACATTTCCCAAGGGTATTAGCATCTAAGTGAATGTAATGGATTTGACTGGAATATATATGAATAACGACCAAAAGGAAAACTTAGCTGACACGTTTTGTCCTCTGAGGGACTTTATCAATGCAAATGCAAGGATTTTATTTTGTAATTCTTGTTCTTTTATTGTTCTCGCTCCTTAATAGTGTTTTTTATCATATTCTCTAACACTCAGTAACCCTTTGCATCTTAGTTGCTTTATTCCCTTATTTGGGGTGAAATGATTAAAAAAATGACATTTGTTTTTGAGAATAAACAAGGGAGAAAGATAAATGCTGGCCTCTTATTGTTTCCATAAGTTCATGGGGATCCATTCTTCCTAAATTGTGAACTTTTCCTAAGACTTGTAAACAACATACTCATGTTAACAAATTTCACAAGCAGTAAAGAGCTGAGTAATCTTTAATGATGTTTGAAAGATTTCTTTAACTTTATACAAAAATGACACTGACAACTTTTAAATCAATTCAGACAGAAATTATTGGTAGAGACCTGATGTAATACACCAATGGAGGTAGTCAGAAAAGCTCCATCAGAGAACAAGAACAATCTATCTTTCATAGATTTGATAAAGTGTTCAGTTTAAAATTCCCTGAAGGTTATGCATATAAATAGGCATCTGAGACAGGAGAACACACCAGCCACATTATTATGATAAGTACAATAAAGATGAGGATTTTAGTCTGACAATAAATAATATAAAAAATAATAAATCCTCATCACAGAAATTCAGACAGAAATCATCTGTTTATACCATAAAATATAAATGTGGTTATTAAATGTTCATTAAATCTTTGTCAATTTTTTTTCTTTACCTGGAGAGTATCTTCATCAGCCATTTTCTTAATGTTTTCTGCTCCCCACAATATTCCAGCAGGAATGTAGATCCCATGGTCAGTAGCTGAAGATTTTAAAGATTTCTCAATTTCCGGATTTATCAAACAAACAGGATGGGCAATCTAAGAAAATATAAAAAATTTGGTAATAAATAATGAAATCTATATAAAAATATACCATATTCCTTACAGAAAAAAATAGGGATTAAGTGACAACAAAATCTGAAATAGGATGTATGGTGTTGGTCTACAATAACAGGCTGGCTCAGTGGAAGATGGACTTGTCTGTAGAGTGGTTCCAATGCCAGCCATATGTATTGCCAGCCACATGTTGGGATGAGTAGATGGATGAGGAGTTGGTAGGGGGATGATCTGACCTATGAGCAGAAGTTGTCCAGTGTCACCTACTTAACAGGTGAGCAAGGCAAAGCCCTGAAAAAACATCTATATATAAGATAGGAAACAGTAGCTCTTCATACTGCACCTCATCAAATGCTTTTGTGTAATCTATGAAATGAAAACATAGTTATAGGTGTTTCTGTATTTGTATTGCTTGCTCTGATAGCATTCTTCTTGTTACAGAGTCTTAAACAAAGCCATTCTGTTCTTGCTCTATTTCTAATGTATTCCTAGCTACAAGCTCTATTAATTAGACTCCTGTTGATATTATCACTTTTCACAATTATCTCCAATTCTACAGAATGTACACAAATAATCTTTATATATCATATTTTGCTTAAATTATTTTTATATATCATATTTTGTTTAAATTTCTTGTTCATATAACAATAATTAAGAGAGCATTTACTTTGTGTCATGTTGTTAGAGAGATTTTAAAAAAAATTCATATGACAACAAAGATGAGGACAATAGTCCAAACAATGTAAATAGTGTAAATAGTTACAATACCTCATCTCAGAAATATAAACAGAAACTCAAAGAATATTATTCACTATTTCCAACACTTTTCTTATCTTTAATATGTTCTGAGAGTTTTAAACTCTCCAAGCTCTCTTTTCTCATTAATTTTAACTCTTTCTGATTGTTAGCAGTAATTTCCTTGTAGTTCCTATTCTCCTTAAAATTTCCTTGTTAGCGACATGTTCCATTCATGGTATTCTCAGCATATGTCTGTCACTTCAAGTCTCTTCTTCATTTGTGAAGATATTGTCCAACATTCACAGTCTTATAGATTAGATCAGCACTTCTTAAACTTTTTTCATTTATGACCCCATTTTTCATCATGAGATTTTTTGCGACCCCAGGTATTAACCTACTACACTGAAAATACATTTGTTGTCACTGCGGTAATTGCAACAGTGCCACATGCATGCTTTATTAGCTCAGCACTTAAATATTAAATTTTGTATGTTTGTGAAATAACATATAAACTGTTTCAATTTAATTTTCACAACACAAGCATTTTTCTTTGTGACCCCAAATGGGGTCATGACCCATAGTTTCAGAAGCACTGGATTAGATGATACATAGCAGTTAAGCCCTCCTTTCTTAGTTCAATTGAAATTTTCCTCTATCCATATGCAGTCTGTTTGTATATTTCCAGTCCAGATTACAGATTAATCAAATATTTTCCCTGTGTAAATCAAATTTTTCTAGGCTTACAACCATATGATGTTGAAATATCAGTTCTTGTATGGTCATATAAGCAATGTTGAGCTTGGTCAGTACCTAGATGGGTGACTGCTTGGGAAGACCAGGTGGTCTAAGCTTGGATGTGTAGGTGGTGTAATGGATAATGGCTCAGAATTATTAATCAGGGAGTCGAGTTTCAATTTTCCATTGGGTTCGTTTTATTCACTTAAGTGCATATACGCCTGGAAAAGGTATGAATTCATCTCTTCTCCCTCCAGCTATGGGTTAATTAGTAATACTTGTATAACTAAACCATTATATCACAAAAAAATCTTACGACCTAAATCTATTTTATGACTTTAAATAACCTGTAATTGGTTGATAAGCCATAGAAAACAAATTAATCAATAAAGACACTTTTGCCAAAAGAGAACAGGTGAGTAAAGGAGTGATTGAAGGTTTTTGGAGATCAAGTGACAACAAAACCTGAAATAGGGTGTATGGTGTTGGTTTACATTAACAGGCTGGCTTGGTAGGAGATAGATTTGTCTGTAGAGTGGTTTCAATGCCATCCATACATATTGCCATGTTGGGATGAGTAGATGGATGAGGAGTTGGTAGGGGGTGATCTGAACTATGAGATCCATATAACAGAAATTGTCCAATGTCACCTAATTAACCATCCAAAGCCCTGAATAAAACATCTGTCTATAAGATGGGAAACAGGGTTTGCATTCTTATCTACCAATGTGACATTTATCTTTGATTGTGTTAACTTGTGAGAATGCAGTGTGCCTTGTCCCAACTTTCAGTGCATATGGATGAGATCGAGAATCAAAATGCAATGTGGGATAATCATTGGCCAGTTGGTGAAAAGTTTGGTTGATATGTCGCAGTTTGAACAACTTCAATTCAATCCATAGATTTTTTACTTAACAAATGTGTCAGCAAACAAAAAGAAAACTAGTGAAACAACACAAAAACTGTTTTTATAATAACAAACAATCTTTATTTTACTGTATGACATACAAAACAATCAAGTGTGTGATTTTTATAGAGTAAGTTTTAATTAATAGCAGGAGTTATTTACCTTTAACTTGAAATTCTTAAAGCCTTTTAAAAGAAAATATTTTTATCTGAACTCACAGAAAAGATTTCAGTTCATGAAATTCAGTCTCAATGAAGGAAATGTTCTTTGATAAAAAAAGTGTTGTAGATTGGAAAGTTCATATGAGAAGAGTTCAATGAAACTTGTTTAGTGAAAGGAAATTATAGTTTTTCCTTGAAATATCAAGAAATTGTTTGGTACTAAAAATGTAGTTTTTAGTTTTTAAACTTCTGAATAAAATTTAGCATAAATAAGTTGAAATAACTTGCCACTTAAATTGTTCACTGAAGAGAGATGAATATGAGTGAGAGAATTCTGGAAAGCTGAGAATATGTTGAATTGAAACTTATAGCTCCAAAAGATTTTGAAGTAATATTTCTCACTGGTGAATATTGATAAGAGGTGAAAGTTGTATTCTCTCTGACGGCATATTTGTTGCTGAAGAAAATATCATTGTCAGAAGTTGATCAGTTTCTGTGTAAGGAGTGAATGCGATGAGTTCAGAGATGTGCAATGTTTATACATACGTGTGTGTGTGTGTGTGTGTGTGTGTGTGTGCGTGTGTGTGTGATAGCGTTTTTATAGCACTTACCCTTAAATGGACAAACACAATTTCTCCACAGCTACATATTGTATGTGTGAGAGAAGGCAAAAGAGGAAGAGTTGAAGATGTTGCTAGTATTTATAATTTTGTATGTAACACGATAGGCTCAAAGCACATAGACAGATTTTGTTGGTAAATTAATTGTAACTGTGTGGACATAGAAGAAAGCATGATATTGGCATTAATTGACCAATCAGGAGTCAGAAAAATATCAAGCCACTGTGATCCACTTTTTTTACAGATTTTTGTCAATTGCAGAACTGTTACATAGGAAATGTATTGGAATCTTTTTTAACCAATGGAATTAGATCACAAATAAAATATTATTAAATCGAATATAGAGGAACACATTGTATGTTTACAAAAATGCACAATACAATTTTTAAAAAATTGGAGTTTCACTTCACAAAAAGTCTTTGTATCAGAATATTGTTTGTATCATTCTTATAGAAATTGGTTTTCTCATTTCAAAAATGAAAAAAACATGCATAAAGGGCAAATGTCAACTTATTTTCCACCCTAAAACTCCTTTCCCACAGACACAACTTCATAAACTTATCACTATTTCACCACTACTTCTGTGACTAATGTTTCAAAAAGCTCTATTCTTTAGTGCCACCAACTCAGTGCCTTATAACCAAAGTTTTCACAGGGTTGTTACATATTTTTAGCCATGTGCCAAAATTAGGCAATTTATCTTGGTTTAATCACCCCCCCATTCCCTCATTATTCCTTGATAAGAAGGGTATTCTACTCTGAAAGCTCCTTCACAAGATCTACTACTTTGGGGAACAGACCAATGATGCCTCTTACATTCATGTCACACACCTCATTCAGTAACCTTCTAACTTTAGTGGCTCTTGGGCCTTGTATTGTGTAGCTTGATCCCTTACCCTTTTAAGCTGGAATCAGATATGCTTTCTAACATTATTATTCTTAACATGGGAGAGAACATGACCAAAATTGTTTGTACTCCATTCCTTGTAGTTGTAGCAAAGAATATAAAGGTGAAACAAGCACAAGTAATGTTGGAGGAACATTGAAAAGCTGTAGTGATGAATCAGTCGTTCACTTTTGAACTGACTGCTTGGTTGAACTCTCTTCCTACGGATGGGAGAAACCCGAAGGAGGCTATGCTGAAGGGTGGAGTCTCCTTCGGGGAGGTAAAACCAGCCCTGAACCCGTTTATACGGATTCAATGGGCATATTTTTGGCTAAGCCCACGGGCTCGGAATGCCCACGTTAAAAAGGCCTTGTGCCACATGACACCCTCGTCGGGCGGGGGGGGGGATGACTCAATATCGTGATGAGTGAGACAATGAAATTGGGCATAACTGATCATGTAAGGAGGGAAAATGGTAGTCATCAGCTCCTGTGGAATGAAATAAGAATATTGGACAAGGAATAAAATTAGAGAGTTAGATGTTAGAAACAATCAGTGCATATGCTAGGCAATGTGGGTTTCCTGAGTAGGCATAGCATAGAAATAAATATCATATGAGAATTGCTAATAAAGAAGGAAAGACAAATGACAGGGTAATAAGCAACAGCAACATTCATCAGCAGGCAGGTTAGGTTTAAGGCTCCAAGTTCTCTGCAGTTCTCTTGTCTGATGAGATAATAACCTAATTAAGACAATGGTTTGTGAATTTGATGACAGGGCAGTGTGTACTTCAAATCAGTGTAAATGGGGTAAGCTAACTGAACAGTACTATAAATAAGAACTGGATTAAAAATCCATAGGCATAGGTAGTGAAACAAGAACAATATACACACATAAACAAAGGATTCAATTTGGAATTTCCTGTAGGTTATCCCGATTGATATGCACCTGATGAACGCCAGAGTCGAAATGTTGTGATAAAAACAATAAAGATGTGGACTATAGTCTGAATGTAAATAGTGTAAATAATAATCCTAGAAATTCATGTAGAAGTTATTATTATTATTATGTTTATGTATGATCATTACATTTTTTTGATTTAGAATCAGAGTATAATATCTGTGCTTGAACCCTGGTTATTTTGAAGATCATAGTTGAAAGGAAAGCAAGAAATCAGAAGAGAATACCAAAAGTGAAATGTAATTGTCATATAGGAAGAAAATGAGTAACTACCAACACCAAAGTTTGAGCAGGACACTCTGGACTTGTGAATATATGTTTTCTGCCAGGTGTATAAATAGCGGTGTCAGGCTACTGACTGCAGTTGATTATTGAGTGACTATTGAGTGGAAATATCCAGTTGAATTAGTGTGAATTATTGTGCATCGATGATTTGGGTTTTGATTTAGGATTTACCAGACATTAAGCCAAGCTGCACTACTAACAAGCTATTCACTGAAATGGTTTATTATCTTTGGTTGACTTTTACTTCTTTGTTCTTGTTAAGTATTTATTTGCAGTTGTAATTAAATACTGTTTTATCTTAACATTGAAGTCTTGAGCTATACTTAATTATTAACAGCCACTGTACATCACAAAAATAATCATATATTTTATTAAAATTTTTTTTGATCATTTCATCACAAGCAAGGTGATAAAGCCACTAAGACAAGAGAGGTTACAGAGAAACAATAGAGAACAGTAGAGAGAACAGTAAAAAGAACAAGAATCAAAGAGACAGAAGATAACAATAGATGTTGGATTTAAATTTTTGAAGCTCGTAGCTGACAGGAAAGCAAGCAAACAGAAGAAAGTTCCACAAGTGAGAAGTACAAGAGAATAAACTGTTAGCATAGAACTTACAGTTACATCAGGCAATTTCAACTGTAAAATGGTGAGACCTAATTGCCAATCTAGTACAGCACTTAAATTCATGAAGTTGAGGTACCAAAGACAAAAGCTCATCAGAAAAATTGCCATGAAAATACTTATAGAAAAAGCACAGGGAAATTATATTACATTGGTGGGAAAGCGATTGAAGCTGAGATGCCAGGTCAGGACTGAAAACATTGAAAATTCTTCTTTGGATTCTGTCTAGAATCCTAGGAGTACCAGACCAAATGTGGCAACAATATTCAATGCACAGATGAATAGTAAATTTAAATATCATTATATTCTTTCACACTCAGTAAACCCTTGTGTCTTTGTGGTTTTCCTGCCTTATTTAGGGAGAAATGATTAAAAAAAAAAAAAAATGAATAAATAACAATTGCAATAAAATGCAGAAAAAAAGATTAACTGAACAAAGACAGCAAAAATGTTACCATATAATCTGCTTCTTGAAGAAACAATGCACCATAATTTTTCGCTACTTCAGGCAGTGAGAGGTCAATGATTAGATCAGAATTTCTATAAAAAAATTGCAAAAATAAATTGATAAACAATATATATATTAAAATATTTCAAACAAGTTTTTTTTTATTTTAAATCATCAGAATTTCTTTTGGAAAGTAGAATAATGTGGAGTTGTTTCAACTTTTAAAATTTTATGCATTTTGTTTTCATTGTGTAGATGTCATGTGTTCATTTTATGGTGTTAATGTGCATGTATGTATGCATAAATAACATACATACTAACAACTTAAAATCAACAGAAGGCTTCTTTAACAGTATATTTTGTGACAGTATTTTATTTCACTCCCAAGCAAGGTAATAAAGACACTAAGATGCAAGGGGTTACTGAGTGTGAAAGAATAAGAAAAAGAAAAACATTATTAAGGAGTGAGAACAATAAAAGAAGAGGAATCAAGAAGACAGTAGATATCGATTGACATTGCATTTAAATCTTTGAATATTAAAGTTGACTAATAAAGCCACTAAGACAGAAGGGTTACTTAGAATAAGAAAAAAAGAAAAACATTAGTAAGGAGCGAGAAGAATAAAAGAAGAGGAATCAAGAAGACAGTAGATATCGATTGACATTGCATTTAAATCTTTGAATATTATTGACTAATAAAGCCACTAAGACAGAAGGGTTACTTAGAATAAGAAAAAAAAACATTAGTAAGGAGAAGAGAAGAATAAAAGAAGAGGAATCAAGAAGACAGTAGATATCGATTGACATTGCATTTAAATCTTTGAATATTAAAGTTGACTAATAAAGCCACTAAGACAGAAGGGGTTACTTAGAATAAGAAAAAGAAAACTTTAGCAAGGAGTGAGAAAAATAAAAGAAGAGGAATCAAGAAGACAGTAGATATCGATTGACATTGCATTTAAATCTTTGAATATTAAAGTTGACTAATAAAGCCACTAAGACAGAAGGGGTTACTTAGAATAAGAAAAAGAAAACATTAGTAAGGAGCGAGAAGAATAAAAGAAGAGGAATCAAGAAGACTGTAGATATCGATTGACATTGCATTTAAATCTTTGAATATTAAAGTTGACTAATAAAGCCACTAAGACAGAAGGGGTTACTTAGAATAAAGAAAAAGAAAAACTTTAGTAAGGGAGTTAGAAGAATAAAAGAAGAGGAATCAAGAAGACAGTATATATCGATTGACATTGCATTTAAATCTTTGAATATTAAAGTTGACTAATAAAGCCACTAAGACAGAAGGGGTTACTTAGAATAAGAAAAAGAAAACTTTAGTAAGGAGCGAGAAGAATAAAAGAAGAGGAATCAAGAAGACACTAGATATCGATTGACATTGCATTTAAATCTTTGAATATTAAAGTTGACTAATAAAGCCACTAAGACAGAAGGGGTTACTAAGAATAAGAAAAAGAAAACTTTAGTAAGGAGCGAGAAGAATAAAAGAAGAGGAATCAAGAAGACAGTAGATAACGATTGACATTGCATTTAAATTTTTGAAGATCAAAGTTGGCTAGAAAGCAAGGAGCTGGAAGAGTGTTCCACGGGTAAAAAGTGAGATAAAAGAAACTGTTAGCAAAGAATTTACGGTTACATCTAACCAATTCAACTGTAAAATGATGAGACCTTGCTGCCAATCCAGTACTGTGCTTAAATTCATAAATTCTAGGTATCATAGAGCAAAGTTCACTGGAACAATTACCATGAAAGTCTTTATAGAAAAGGCACAGGAATGTGACATTACAGTGGTGGGAAATTGACTGAAGCTGAGATGCCAGCTCAGGACCAATAACATTGCAGATTCTTCTTTGGATTTTATCAAGAATCTCTAAATATATAGCAGGAGAAGGAAACCAGATATGGCAGCAATATTTGAAGCATGGACAAATGGTTCACTTATAAATATGTAAGATACATTTTGGCAAGAAAATTTTCTAGCATGACATAGTGAAGCAACTTTCCTAGCAGCAGACCTCCCAATTAATTCAATATAATCTTTCCACTTCATGTCAACTGGGAATGTTACCCTGAAAATGTGCAACTAGTCACTCCATGCTGATGGAAGGAAGAAGGGTATTTATGCTGGAATTTTTTAAATGAAGAATTATTCAAGCCATCATGCTCATTTTGGCTAAATTGTATGGTGGACACTTGATGCAGGCCAAACATGGATACAATAACCAAGATGAACAGTGTTGTCTGAATAGAAAAGCATATAATAAAGTAGAAGTAGACAATGAGCAATATACTTTAATATACAATATACTTTAATATAAGCAACATACTTTTTACTTCTTTAACCCAAGCATAAAGAAGTAGACCTTCATCATAGTTTTAAAACTGTAAACAGATAAAACCTCAACATCAAATACATCCCAGATGGCTTTGATTTTCATTGGCTAAAAATAATTAATGTACAAAGTGGTTTAGGATTTAATATTTTGTCTGATGTCAATGCATATATGACTTACCGTGTACGGAACTGGCTGAGGTCTTTCAAAATGAATCTACTGTCAATATAGCCAATCAGAACTTTGGGATTCGGACACCAAACAAATGATAATTCCAAGTCAAACTGTTGAAGAATGTGATTAACAAGGAATTTCCCTAAAAGGACAAAAAGGTTAGCAAATTAATACTGTATGCAGAAAAAAAAATGACATGATTTCGATATCTAAGAATTATGCCCTTTTACAAATTTTTGTTTCTGTTTTTTTTTTATTTAATATATTTTTATAGTAATGTCATCTGTTTTTACCTTATTAAAATCATGTTTATTCTACTCTTCTCACTATTTAAAAGCATGATGTGTGTGTATATATATATATATATATATATATATATATATAAGGAAAAGAAGTTGAAAATGCAAATGGGGTCTTTAAGAATATTTACAGTAACTTTACTGATTTTACATTTCTATGATTTTCAGAAGTTAAGATGTATAGCTATGCTGTGGTATGTCTCACATCTAACTAAATTTTGTGAATTCTTTCTGTTTTATGCAAAAAGTGTTTCAGATTGCTATCTTGTTTAATATGCAATCACATGATCATACATAGTAATTATTGCACAAAATTGATGATAATAAAATTTTGTTGTCAAAAATTGGGAGTGTCATGGCTAATGACTACTTAATATTTTGTTGCCATTAACTTCTTTTTATATTTTTTACCAGTAGGATATATATAAAGAAAACTTACTTTCCCATATATATATATATATATATATATATATATATATATATATTCTTCATCATTTAGTGCAGCTCATGTGTCAATCGTCTGGCACACTTTGAAAGCTGACCATTGTAATGCTTCAATAATTATTGTCTACTGTTTAGATATTGGAGCAGTCCATTTATTTATGGGAAAAAATGAAATAAATTGGTCAAAAATTAATTTAATTAAAAAAGAAATAGATTACAAAAAAAGTAAATATGTACTTTTATTAACCCTGCCTCCCACCACAATATAATATATATATGCTACCATATTACATGTATAAGAATTTATATATACACATACATACCCATGTACAAAATATATAGTCTTCCATTCATCCATGCTTTGAATATTGTTGCCACATATAATCTGATGCTCCTGTTATATATTTAAAATCCAAAGAAGAATCTGTAATGTTATTGGTCCAAGGCTGGCATCTTGGCTTCAGTCACTTCTCCATTGCCATAATGTAGCTTTCCTATGTCTTTTTTATAAATACTTTCATGGTAAATGTTCTGATGAACCCTCCTCCATAGCACTAACATGCTAAATGGCTAGATGTAACAATATTATATCTAGCTATTTCCAACAGTTTATTTTCTCACACTTCTCACTTGTGAAACTCTCTTTTGGATTCTTGCTTTCTAGTCATTTTTGATCTTCAAAAATTTTTCAGGAAAATAGGTTTCTTAAGTCCAGTAGCTGTTATTGCTCTTTTCAGCATTTATGGAGATTTTCTTCCTAACCTTTTACTTGGAGCATTGTGGAAAGATTGGAGGAGCCCTGGTCTTTTATTCTTTTCAAACATGATAGTTTTAGGGGATTTCTAGTATAGTTTTCTTTAATCTGTTTTCTCATAAAATTATAGTAATGGTGTTGGATTCTTAGATGATATAACAACATGTTTACTTATCTAATGGATGAAAGCAAAGCAAATTTAATGAGCTATTGGTAATGGTAATGGTAATGATAATATTAACTGTTTCCCTACAAGGAAACATTTAGCATTCATTGACTGAGCAACCAGGACTGCTTGTTGGTTTACATTGATAAAATCTTTCTATTAATGCATTTTTTCAAGAAAGTAGGTTTCATAAATCCAGCAGACATTATTGATTTTTCCAGTATTGATGGGGGTTTCCTTCCTACCCTTTTGTTTGATATAGTGTGGAAATCCTTGATTATCTGAAGAGGCTATTTAAGAACGACTCAAAGTTTTCAGATTAATGATTTGATTTTGTAGGAAGTCTGATAGTAAAATAAAACACTGGAACATATTAAATTTGTTAATTGATGTGGATATTATATATATATATATATATATATTATTCCTCACTGGTAGCATGACTTGAAGTTTCATGCATTGTGTGCCAGTACGGTCAATATATTATATGGGGATTACAGTTTTTTTTATTTAAATATATATATGTATGTATATATATATATATATATATATATATATATATATATATATATATATTATTATATTTTATTATAAGAAATTATGATAAAAACAATTTTGAAATCACTACACAAATTGATCACCAGTTACATACCATCATCTGAAGAAGTACAATCATAGTATTGAAACATGGAAGCTTTTTGTAGTGACTTAAAAAATGTTTTTATTATAATCTCTTATAATAAAAATATAATATTAATATATTTCTCTACTTTCTATTGAGCAATCTTTAAAAGTAGATGCTATGAACTGTGGATTTTTACTCCATCTGTTCTTTGTCTCATTTGTATATATATATATATATATATATATATATATATATATATATAAATATATATATGTGTGTGTGTGTGTGTGTGTGTTATACTTAAAAGAAATAGAACTTATATTTTATGTTTTTTAAAAATGGGTATTAATGGTATTGATTTAAAAAACCTAAAACTATAAAAAAATTATTTTATTTAAAATAGACAGTATTTATATTTTATATTAAATATAAACATGGGTTACTGGTTTTTTTTAAAAAACATTGTATAAAAATAAATGGACCTAAGCCATAAAAGAAAATTTTTTTCTATTTAAAAATCTAATTTAAATACAAAAAATAATATTTTGTATTTAAGATAGGCGGAATTTATGCTTTATATTTAGAATTTAATGTGCAGTTTCATTCTTTAGAACTTCATAGAACTAAAGTTATGTTTACATTAATGAGACTACACAAAGGAGTGGGTACATTGAGAATTTTAAATTTAACTTAAAATTTAAAAAAAAATATGTTTGGGTATATAGTCTATCTGATTTCATTTAGTTTCTTTTTGTTCATATTTTTGTCACTTTTTTTTTTATTAAATATCCCACATTATGATAATAGATCTGCTAAGAAAGGTGAAAATTTGTAAGAACCTGGACGCAAATTTACTGTGGATGATCTTGTGATTAAAGAAATTTTTCTACACATTTTTGTCTTAGTAAATTGCTTTCTCTTTTAATTAGAGCAGCATTTTTAAAATTTTTAAATCAAAATGATGGTCAGACACATTACTGTTAGCAACTAATGCAGTGACTGTGTTATTTTGTAAAATATCCCTTTTGTGTTCATATAACATTTTATTTGAATTCCTTGAGGTTTCTCCTTTGTCTGTATTCCTTGTAGGAATTGTTACAGGTAGAGAGTTCTACAAGTGATGAGGGTAAGTTAATCATTTAATCTCAAGCCAGGCCATAAAGCCACTAAGACGAGAGTTAGAGAATATGAGAAGAAAAAAAACACTATTAAGGAGAGAGAACATTATTTACATTATTTGGACTATTGTCATCATCTTTGTCACCAAATAATGTAAATAATGTACATAATACCTCATCTCAGAAATATAGACAGATATTGAAGGAGAGAAAACAATAAAAAAAACAAGAATTATGAAAACAGAAGATAATGAGTGACATTACATTTAAATTTTTGAAGGTCAAAGTTAACTGGAAAGCAAGAAGCCAGAAGAGAGTTCCACAAGTGAGAAGTGTGAGTTAATCATTTAACTCCAAGCAAGGTGATAATGCCCCTAAGACACAAGAGGTTAGAGGGAGTGAAAGAGAATCAGAAGACTTTAGTGGGGAGAAGTGAGTAAAAGGACAATAAAGGAAGAGGATTCAGGAAGACAGATTGTGATCAATATTTCATTTAGATTTTTGAAGATTGTAGGTGAAGGGAAAGCCAGCAATCAGGTGGGAGTCCCACAGAAGTACAAGAAAAGAAACTATTAGAATAGAGCAACTGATTGCATCTAACTAGTTCAAAGGTAAAATGTACACATGAATTACAAACACTATTCATGCTTTGCTATTCTATAGTGAGGAATGTTTGGCTAGTATAAAGGATTTTAGTGCAGAAAGTGAAATAAATAAGCCATGTTCAAAGTCAAGTATAGTCTGTACCATTCAAATATTCACTATTACTCCATTTTGTTTTTTACTAATGTACATCCAATACAAGACCCGAGAGCCACTCAAGGTAGAGCGTGTACTGTGTAGAGTTGTGTTAGTGTAAGAAAGGTCAAGAAGTGAAGTTTATGGGCCCATGCAGGAAAAATAACAGCTAAATCTCGACTTGCTTTAATTTGTGAATAAAATTTTGTTTGGACACAGACGTTAAAAGTATAGAGTTGAAGTAGACATTAGAAGGAACTGGAAACTCAATCCTAGACAGGAAACAAGGGATAAAACCTCTACTTCTGTTCAAAAGACTGGCAAGGAGTGGGAACTGGATAATAGGCAAACTTATAGACTCCTATTGAGGAAAAAATAAATAAATAAAAAATAAATAATAAATATCATTTCAGAGTTTAAACTAAGACGTCAGATGTCTAGAGCTAAAGTAGTCTTTAGAAGAAACTGCAAACCCAATCCTAAACAGGAAACAAAGGATAAACCTCTACTTCTGTTCAAAAGACCATGAAGAAGTGTGAACCAACTGGGTAATAGGCAAACCTATCTACTCCTAGGAGGAGAGAAAAAAAAATTGGTGAATAAAATTTCAGAGTTCAGGTGCAGACATTTGGAGTATAGAGTTGAAGTAGATTTGGGAAAGGCATGAATCCATGTCTTCTCTTCCTAAATATAGGTTAAATAGCAGGGTAGCCTGGGCTTTCTAGCTTTGAGTGGCAACCAGTCTAGAAGAATTAATCCAAATTCAAAAACTACGAAGAAGTTCCACAGGAAATGACTCCAGTACATTGTCTGAGTAATTAAGGCAATTCACAGGTAAAGAAAAGAAACCTGTGCACAACCATGATTGCCTATTTTCTAAAGATTTAGTTGGTTCATTTGTTTTGTTTAGCAGCATACCAACCTCTGTAAGTTATTTAATGCTGAAATCTAAATATTTTTTCATTTTTGGAAATAATAATAGTTTTAGTGATACTAATTAACTCATAGCTGAAGAGAGAACAGTTGGATTCATACCTTTTCCAAGGGTATTTGTGCGTAAGTGAACATAATGAAAACAACTGGAAATGGAACTCTGCTCTATGATTAACAATTCTGAGCCATTATCCATTACATCCAAGCTTACAGCACCTGGTATTCCCAAGTTGCCACCCATCTTGGTACTGACTAGGCTTGACATTGCTTAACTTCAGTGATCATATGTGAACAGGTGTTTCAATATGATTTGGCTGTAAGCCATTTCTTAAAGAGGTATTACGTTAAAAATAAATTTCTAAAGAGGCTAGCATTTGAAATAAATACTGATCAACAAAATTGTTAAAAAAATATCACTTTCCTTGCAGATCAACAGTACAAAATGATTTAGTTTAAACTTTTCAGTTGATAAGTGATAAATATTCATTACTTACCTAATTTTCCATATCCAATGATACCAATTTTTCGCGGCATACTTTTGCTTTTATCAGTCAGAGACTGTAAAGTCCAACTCAAACAAAGAGGATCATGGGAGAATCAAATGCTTATAGTTTGTAATTTATCAGAGACACACAGACAGACAGCTTTTGTTTTATATGTTTGGAATTGTGTAAATCTATTATAAGTGTATATTTGAATATGCGCAACTTCATGTATTTATATATATATATATATATATATATATATATATGTATATATATATATATGTATGGAAATGAGTGTGTGTGTATGAACAAATGTTATATGTATGCATAACTTTGTGATTATATATAATGGTCTTCATATGCATATGTGAATATGTGAGATTTAATATTTGTGAATGTATGTATCAGCATGTGTAAGTGAAATTAATATGTATATATATGTGTGCATGTGTGTAACATGGATATGTGCATTCATTAGTAATAGTCAGTGTATGTTTATATGTATGCATTAATGTATTTAAGCATTTTGATATATATGTATAAGATATCTATATGTATTTTTGTTTAAATTTGTGTATTTGAATGAATTTGTGGAAAGCCATAGTCACCCACGTCCTGAATGAAGATGGCACGTAGAAGAAGAAAAAGAAGAGACAAATGAATACAACTCATTTGTGTAAATATTTTTGTGAGTGAATAATTACATTAGTGCTCATATATATATATATATAATATATATATATATATGTATGTATGTATGTATGCACATATGTATGTATGTATGTATGTATATGCATACAACTTTTGTACTATTAAAGTAAGTGTCTGCTAAAGTCATTTTTACAAATATTTATTGTACTAAAGATCATGTGATGTCATCTTTTGTTTGGTTGTTGTCACAAGACATTTTTTTCATTTCTTTCATTTATTGTTTTCAAGTTTTTGACATAAATGCAGAGGCAGAATGGATAATGGTTTGGATTGAGGGATCAGAGAGCTGAGTTTGCATTCCAGTTCATTACTTTCACTTACGTGCTAATAACCTTAAGAATGGTATGAATCTATCTCTTCCCCCCATTCTGGGTAAAACAGCAGGACAGATTGAGCCTTACAACCTTAGTTGGCAACCAGTCTAGGATAAGGACACTCTGAATTCTTGCTCAGGAAACACCACTGCCAGTGTGGCTGCAGTAGGTGTGGTGCCCCATAGACCCTAAGGAGTTATGGGACTTCATACTATGTATATATATCTCATAACAGTTTCAACAAATGGATGGAGTAACATAGTAAGGTCCTAAAAGAGAGGAAGTTGTGGAGAACCATGATCATCTATGTATTGAATATAAAAGGTGCACACACACACATATACACACAGGGTGCGATCATCATCATCATCATCATCATCATCAACCTCCAAGTAGTCCTGGTGGAACCCATCCTTCACCAGGTTAGACCATTGATGATGTCCTTTAACTTGAGAGGTTGCTTTGGTCACGGGCATGTTGCTTTTGATTCTATAGAGGGAAGCCTCTGTCCTGGCTGCTGACTTCAGTTTGGGAAGCCCTCTGCCTGGTGGTGCCATGTCATCACAGCACTGGCCGGCATCCATAGATATACAGTTCAGGCAGCCACTGTGTGACATGGCTGTTGTCCCTACAAAAGTTTTGTCCACTTTTTTTTTGTCTCTACCACCATTTTCAGAAGAAAATCTCCTGGGGGGAAATGCTTTAGTCCTCAATGACCTGACCATGTACTACTGAGTTACATGGAACTAGTAGCAATCGTAGAGTAACCTGACTTCTCTCTTTTTTTCTTTGTTATTTAGGAGTTGGCATAAAAATCCTGTGTTTTAAGTCAAAATAAAAAAAATAAAAAAGTTAGAATTCAATTAGCAGAAAATATTTGTAAAAATAACTTATCAATCACAAGTTAAATAACGTAACTTAATTGTTAAACCTTAAAATATTTATTTAATAATTCATAGATTCATAATAATAACATTTGTAGAACGTCAAACAAGAAAAGAAAAGAAGTCTGAAGCCGTTGCCATAGCGACGATACAATTTACGGCGGCCATTAGACAAGTGCCTTGTTTTTCGTTTGTCTTCTCGGTCGCGTAAAAACACACATCTTGTCTGACACAGAGCGGATTGTTATTGTGTTTTGATTATTTGTGTAACCTTAAAAAACGTACGTAAATTCATTAGTTATTTCTACCGTTGTATGTTTTGTATTAAAACAAAAGCAAACATTTCTACTCCCCCCATTTTTTAATAGTAAAGAAAGCAGCGACAAAAACAATTATTTGTTTACTTTTTTTACTATTTAATTTAAATTATTTATTACTTTATTTCTTCGTGTCATTTTTACTTTTTTTATCACAACATTCTAGGCAGGTATACTTTTCGTTTCAACCACTAGACCAAACAATATAAAATTAGAAATAAAAAACTGTAGCAGTCTATGACCAGACCCGAACCCGCATCTTACATTTTTGTAGCTCATTGACGTCTCCATTTTTTAAATTCTACTATTTTTATAAACATCCAAAATTTAATTATATTTATTTATTTATTTAATTAATTACAATGTTTTTTGTGTCCGATCTAAAATTAAAATCAAAGTAATAATGTTTAGTTTACGATGCTTCTTTAAAAAATTTGTTTATCGGTTGTTATTGTTACGTACGATTCTTCATTCTTCAACAAATATTTTTTCTTTCTCAATTTCTCTATACATTTTATTATTTTTGTCACCATCATCATATTAGAATGGTTGCTGTTGTTGCTGGCGATTATTTTAATTTTAATTCATATCATTACATTAGTTATAGTAAATTGCTAATTCTTTATTTCTTTATTCTTTGTTGTCGTGTTCACCAATATTAACTTGGTGGCTTTAAAGATCAAGTGACAACAAGTCTCCATAATACTACAACTACTTACTCCAGTACCCTTTTCAATTCTTGCTGAGTTTTAGTGAAAGCTGTCACCTGGTTGATTCCTTTTCTTTAGATTTAAAATTCTTCTTTAATCTTTGTGCAAAAATCTCTTTGAGACTTGCTTCCAACACTTGGATAAGTTCAATTGTTTATATATACTAAAGACTCAACTACTCATTTTTTTCCAACTTTCTTTCCAAAACAGTGTATTTAAAGTGTTGGTTCGTGAATTTGATAACATGATTATGGGATTTTTTTCTGTTAACACACCCCAAATAATGTAAAGTTACTTATCACAAATATTAATTCATCTCAAGGAATTATAAGTTTTAAGTCAAAGTTTGTTTGTTTTATATTTTTTTTTAGATTTTTGGCATTCTTTTTTTTGTTTTATGCATTTCACCCCAAGTAAGGGAGGAGTGCCACTAGCACGCAAGGGGTTACAGTAAGTGGGAGCAAGAGTAAAGAGGCATGATAGAGGAAAGGATGAAGAGAAGGACAGGGAATTAGATCAAGGCATCTGAAGATGTTGATTGACATTGCATTTGAATAATTGAAGATTATAGCTATCAGGGAAGCAAGTAATAGGAAGGGAGTTCCACACATGGGCAGTGTGAGACATGAAACTATTGGAGTAGAAGAGACGGCTACATTTAACCATCTTGACAGTGAAAAGGTGTGATTGATATGCCAACCTAGTAGCATGCTTAAATTCATGTAATTTGGGAACCAGGAAAGTAGCTTGTTGGAGCAGTTACTGTGAAAGTATTTGTAAAAAAAGACAGAGGGAAGCGATGACACATCTGTGAGAAAGTGGCTGTAGACGAGATGCCAGATCAGGACCCATTACATTGCATATCTGTCTGGATTTTGTCAAGAATCTCAAGACAAACAGCAGGGGGGCCCCAGACCATATATGGCAGCAGTATTCCATGCAAGGACAAATATTGATTTATAGATTTGAAGGATGGACTTGGGCAAGAAAAACTTTCTGGTGCAACACATAGAACCAATTTTCCTTGCGGTAGATGAAGCTATTGATTCAATGTATTTGTTCTATTTACATTTAAAATCAAAATTCATTTAGCTTGCCTCGCATCAATCCCAACCCTCAGAATGAAAAATTACCAAAAATCAGAGTCTTATTCACATTTTGTAAGTGCGGATGATATTTGAGTTACTTACAAGGAATTTTTACAATTTAAAAGAAAAGAATTTGTTTTTGGCTTGTTTATTGGGAGTGAGTATGGATAGAACCCCTCCACACACACACACACTTAGAAATAGTCCACCCAAGTTGCTGCCATTTGAGGCAATCGCAAAGGTTAACGCAAATGGAGTGCAATAGAAGAGTCTCAATATGGGAGAATTTGGTGTGAATTTCAGTAAATATAAATTCTTTTTATTCTGGGGTGAATTAACAGAACAGATATAGTGTAGGGACCTCCACAAAAAACATAATACAGAAGATTTAAAATTAATTTTTTAAAATGAAAAATCTTTTATTTTAGTTTTAATTTCAAGCTAATAAATTATTAAATTTAATATTTCCTATATGTAATATACTTTGCTGTATTTCAAAAAACTTATTTTCAAATTGACTGGAAATAATATTTTTTTTACTGTAATAGCTGATTAGTGCCCCTTTTCAGTCATCTTTCATCACAATGCAATTCACTTTCTGTATATAAATAAACTTTTTAGGCATTTTTTAAAAATGTTAGCATGTTCACCACTCATCACTGATTGCTCATCATTGTGAATGTAGATGAAAAATATAGACAACAAATTTAAAAATCTCTTAAAATTCCAATATGTATCCTACCTGCTTCCAAGTCTTTTAAGCAAATTTAAGAATTAATTAACTGGATTTTCTAACAGTAACATTTACTTTTTACTTAAAAGTTAATGAAAATAATGTTTATTTATGCATGGTAGTTTGTGGTGTCAAAGGATAGAAATAAAAATTGTATAATTATCTCCCTGACTTAAAAAGTGCATGAAAAAAATTAAAGAAATACATAACAATAACATCATCAAGATAAACCTTATATAAACAATAATTTAAGAACATAATTTTTTATTCTCTATGCTTTTATGAAACTTAGTAAAATGAATAATTTTATTTTTTATACTATATTAGAACTAGTTTTTTTTATTTTTAGTTAAATGATACTTTTGAATTATATGCATTGCTTTTATTTTTTTTATTATTTTCGTACATGTTTGATGTCATAAAATGTCTAATTGCATTTAATGTGTATTTTTAAAAAATTATTCTGAATTCAAGCGTTAATGAATTATCATATTACTATTTTGATAAGGAAAAGTAGTCAATGGCGGTAATTCAGAATTATTTCCTTTTTCAACCACCATACAAAAAATAATCTAACAGTTGCCAAAATAAAAAAAAATTAAAATTTGGCAGATCTTCTATTAAAATTTGGCAGATCTTCTATTATCAAAATGTGGGATAAAAGTGTTAAAAATATGAAGAAAAAGAAAATCAATGAAATTGGCTAGACTATATATATATCAAAACACATATTAAAAAAAAAATAAAGTTTAAAATTTCAGTGTCTCCTACCCTTTGTGTGCCTGTGTAATTACATCAATGTAAACATCACTTTAGTCTGATGAAGTCCTAAAGGACGAAACGTGTTACACAAAAAATTTTTTTCCCACTTTTCCTAATATTGTTCTGGTATATAAAAACATAGGCAATCTTAGACCTTTGTGAAATCATTTGTAATGATGTGTATATCTAATAGTTAAGTAAAGTGCTTGTTTATTACAGTTTATTACTTTTCAAATGAATAGTGCATGCTGACTGTATTATTTCTTTTCTTCCCGACTTCTTGTAGAAAATGCCAAAAAGAGGCAAATCAGCGAAGAAGACGAAGATGACAGAGGAGGAGAAAATCCAGTATGAAGAGAAAAAACTTCTACTGGAGGAGGAGATGAAGAAAAAGAAAGAGGATCTTTTAGTTCAATTCCTCAAGGTAAATTTTTTTTGTTGTTATTCTTTCTCTCTTCTATGACTATTGGGTTTGGTATTTGTCAATTTGTCAACACAGATCATGATCTTTAATTAAGATTCAGATATCAGAAAGAGAAAGTTGAAATTTCTTGGAGGGCTTGGAGAATTTAATACTCACAAGACTTATCAAAAACAAAAGGGACAGGGGGGAGGAAATAAAGGCCAGAATACAGGACAGGAATGATGGTAAAAAGACAAAAATTGCTAAGATCTACAATGTATAAAAAGTTGTGGAGAGCTATGATTGCCCATGTACTGAAGAGATATGGCATATTGAAGAATTATGCATAATAATTGATAAATTGATTTGTTTTTTTATGGTTTATCAACCCTTTGCTGGTTTTTAAAGCCAGAATATATTTTTAGATTGTAAAAATTCTTTGGAGATAATAATGATTTACTGATACAAATTTTATTAGTTAACTCATAGCTGGGAAGTAGTTGGATTCATGCCTTTCCCAAGATTATTTGCATGTAAGTGAATATAATGAACCTGACTGGAATTGTAATTCTGTTCTCTTATTTCCAATTCCTATCCATAAAACCACCAACATAAGCAAGTTTACAGCATCTGATAATCCCGAGCAGTCACCCTTCTAGATACTGACCAATCTCGACATTGCTTAACTTTGGTAATCGTATGAGAAGCTGTGTTTCAATGTGATATGAACGTAAGTCTTATTCACAATAGATTTATGTATCTGTCTATATTTCTGAGATGAGGTATTGTAACTATTTTTTGAAATTTTTTGGGATTACTCAACCAATGCTTTTATCCACTAGGTCAGGCATTGGTTGCGTAATCCAAAAACTGACTTGATCCAAATAGTTTTGAGTTCAATACCTGGCCACAGCAGAAGGAATAAAAACTTGGAGAGTTGAGTTACTAAAAAGAATTAACTGATACTGAGATATCCCCAAAAAGGCATGGCATGTGGAATTAGACCAATCTACTCCTGTAGACTAAATAATGGGTTTGGTTTGAAATTCCAACATACATCACCTGAAGAAGGCCAGAGTGTACAATGGCTGAAACATCGTGAAAATGTCAATAAAGATAAGGACAACAGTCCAAATGATGTAAATAGTGTAAATAGATTTATGCATGTAGAGTCAGATAAGCAAATGAAGGAATAGAGTTTTGAGTCAGAATGTCAATCATTACTGTTATTTTGTTGTATCATGCCTCTTCAGGATGTAGGCAATCATGACTCTCCATAGCTTCCTTTTCTTTAAATGTTCCTTCAAGATGTTGACATTCATGGCCCTCTTCTGATTCCTATTTATTTTTTATTTTTTACAGTAAGGTTCACCCTGTACAAGGCCTGGGGACCACTCGAGGCTTAGGTTAAGGGGTAGTTTGTATGGATAGGAGGGGAAGATAATGGGTTGACTCTAGTATTGAACAGGTTAAGATTGTAGTGATTGGGGAAACATCTTTTTGGGAGTCTGTTCCACAAGGCAGTGGTTTGTGGAAAGAAGCTGTTTGAATGGCACTTACTTCTCACTGATGAAATACGGCAGGTAACGAAGGTGGTTTGCTATTATGTAAGTGGCATGGTGAGTTCTAACTGTGAAGATCAGAGTTCAGAAGCACCTTCCCTGGTAGTAGTGATAGAGCAGTGAGAGACTAACACATCTCAACTATGAGAGAGAGGTTGGAGTGTGGAGAATAATTCTTCTCAAACAATGCTTCTCGGAGACGCTTTTGAACTCCATCAAGACTGGAAAGTGAGGTCTGGGCAGCTCCTGCTCAAATATGGCAACAGTACATCATATTTGCCCTGTTCTGGCTTTTATAAAGGTAGAGGATAAATGTACCTTCAAGATGTCAACATTCATGGCCATCTTCTGATTCCTATTCTTTATAATATGTGAATTGCCATAACTTCTTGCAAAAGATCATGGAAGGGTTTCCCATTACCTTCACCACTGTTTGGAATTCTCTTAGACTTGTTGTTACCCAAGGCTAAAAAGCCCAGTCTATCTTGCTATTTAAACCATACCTGGTGGAGAGAAGAGATGGATTCATGCCTTTCACAAAAGCATTTGTGTGAATATAAACGTAGAAGCTAAGCTGAAATTTGAACATAGTTTGCCAATTCCAATTTCTGTGCTGATAACTGTTATACTACCTGCACATAAAATACATTCTAGCTGATCTTTTCATTTTATGTTTTTATGTCTTTGCATAGGCAGCATTAGAAACACTGAAAAATCTATATCCCACCATAACAATATTATATTTAATAATTATATCACTAACAAAATCAACAATGATACTAGAGTTATATGTGATAAATGCAACTGCCAAAATGATATAATCTCTCCCCTAAATGGTCAATGTATGACTAAAAATATTGTACACCGAGCTAACATACATTCTGATAACAATGTTAGATTTTATTTTGGGTTCACTGAAACACTTTGGAAATTTTGTTTCAATAGTCATGATGACTTTGAATAACGTGAGATACATAAATAGCACAGCTTTTTTCAAGTATTTCAGGCAGTTAAAGAATGGTGGTAATACACCCACAATTACATGGGATATAATAGAGAAAACAAAATCATGTAATGGGAAAAGTGAAAAATGTAATCTATGTCTTGTAGAAAAATTAACTACTTTAAAACAGTTAAATAACCCTAATTTATTAAACAAGAGAAATGAATTAATGGTCACATGTAGGCATAACAAAATACCTATTGAAACATGTTAATCCTGATTAATTCTAATTGTAGATGATACCTTTCTTTTTTAATTAATTTTTTTATCTTAAGTTGATTAAATATAATTTTTTTCTGTTTATTTTTATATACAAAATTCATCATTTTTTTCTCTTATATTTAAATTTATTTTAAATATGAAACTCGAATTTTATTTTTTAAATAACAATACCTATATAAAATATTGACTTTTCCACTAATGTGATAACCCGATATATTTAACAAAATTTAAATTATGTAATGGTCAGTCTCAGTTCAACACCTGAAAATTGAGTTGTACATGAAACTCTGTGTTGTGCTGTTGATGAGCTAAAAAATGTATATTTATTTAATAACACCCAATGTGCCAGATTATATATATATATATATATATATATATATATATATATATGTGTGTGTGTGTGTGTGTGTGTGTTGGGGTGTTGCTTTGAAGATCAGTCATTGTTTTTCTCTTTGCTTCCCTACTTATACTTTTTTCTTTTCTAGGATAAAATGGCCAAAGAAGAGAAATTCACAAAAATGAACATGTTGATTATCAATGATCGATGGCGAGCAATAAGAAGAGATGTGAAAAGTAAAGAGCTTAAAGCAGAAATCACAGTGCTAAAAAACACCTTTGATCGGGTGATTGACCAAAAAGATGAGGTCATTAAGGCTCTCTTAATTGACATTGAAGAGGCTGAGGAACAATACATGATAGCGCTGAGGAGTCATCTTCAAAATATTGAACAATTTTTGGGTAAGTTTTTGCTTCCGCACATATATATATATATATATATATATATATATATATATATATATAATAGAGCTGACTACTTATATTCAAGGATACCTATCTACTAGGGTGGCTAGCCAATCCCTATTGTAGATGCTCACTCAGGCACATTTGTGTTTGTTCAACCCTCACATAGCCCACCTGTGGTTTATACTGCAACTATGCTGAGCAGACCTTAGTTAAAGTTTCTGGGAGAGAGTGTGTTATCTAGTGTGATCAAAAATCTGAACAAGGCCAGCATGCTCAAACCCTCAGTCACGATGACTTGTGATTTTTGTGCTAGCACAGCTATTGACGGCCCCCCAAGTGTTCCATCTACCCAGTTTCACTCACAAGGCTTGGATCAACCTGTGGTATGGTTTTCAGGCACTTTTCAAACATGCAGCATGCTGGGATCGTCCCCTCCAGACTGATATCACACACACACACACATATATATATAACTATATTTATTGTGAAGCACTTCTTTCTTGGGGTGGGTAAAATACACTTACTACAATATTTAGAATTTGAAACTTTTAAGTTAAAGCAGTAGGGAAATGAAATAAAATTGATAAATAAAATAATAATGATGAAAAATAAAAAAAGAAATGCATTTTCTCATGATGCTAAGTGTAAAGGAACCAGAAATACGATTACCCCACTTGATTTTGTCAAACATAATTTCCTTTGGTTGTTCCAACTCTGTGCAAGGCTGACTTAAGCTTGATCATGTATACAATACTTATACTTACCTACCCTAACTTCTGGACCAGAAAGAGAACAGACATACTGAAGAGACATAGAGAACTTTGTTTCGTTAGTCACAAGAATAAACATCCACAGTAGAACCCAATTTTTTGTATGCTTCTATCTTCTTTGTTTACATACTGAACATGCACCCACCTAAAATACACACAAACATGCAACCTTTTAACTACTATAAAGGAAAAAAGTTTATTTCAGAAAGTTTGCATCATAATTATTGGCAGAATTTCCGCATAATGAAAATCAACATTATTCATTATTATTCAGACAGAGAATTATCATCTTAAATATTAAACCTTGTTAAAGAGACCACAGTTTGTCAAAGAACAGATATAGCAGCTGTTTTTACTGTAATTTGCATGTCAGATATTTATGGGAGACTCACATAAATTTTCTTTCTTTATCATCATGGTATACTAGTTAGAAGACACTAACTAAGATGATCAGTAGTTTAACCAAGTGATGTATTTATGGCTTTTAAAAGTTACAAGCAAAATTCAAAATTGGTTTACCAATACTGTTTCTTGTGTTGCTAAACATGCCACATTTTTTAATCATTTCACCCCAAGCAAGGCAATAAAGCCACAATGACACAAGGGGTTACTGAGTGTTAGGAAATATGAAAAAAACTATTAAGGAGAGAGAACAATAAAAGAACAAGAATTAAGAAGATAGAAGATAACGATTGAAACTGTATTTGAATTTTTTCTATGCTTGTAGATAAATGCATACATACATTGGATCAACATTTCAATATGTCATTCTTAAAACCACTTTCTTTATTTTTTTGTTCCATAGATAATAGATACTTATGCAGAGGTAGATCCAAATAACTCTACCTCACCCTTGGGAAAAGAGCAATTAACAATTTTCTTCACTTACCTAGATAAAGAAATTTTCTAAATAAAAATTCCAGATACTCAAAATTACTCATAAACTAACCTTACATACAAAAGCATTTTCATCTAATATTGTTACAACCTAGGGAAGGTTACTGAATAGAATAATCACATGAAGGTTGGTAATGAATGCTAATACTTAGGACAAGAAGAACACATATAAGATTTGACAGCGGCATGTAGAAATAGTAGTCAACTGCTAGAAGTGAGTCAAATGAATTCCACAATGAATCTCCAACTCTAGACCAACATACAGTATTTACTACTGTATTTATGTGAATGGTAACATATCCATTATTGTCTGTAGCTATGCTACAACAAATATATTAAGTGTGTGAAAATATTTCCATTGAAACTGTTTCCAATTATGTATTCAAGTTCAAAAAAAAGAGTGCTGAGAACTTTTGCATACATGTATTAAATCGCCACTTCTACTCCAACAGTTTCTTTTTTGCATTTACTGCCTGTGGAACTCTCTTCTGTTTACTTGCTTCCCTGATAACTACCATCTTCAAAAATTTAAATGTAATGTCAATTGCCATTTTCTTGAATCCTTGAATCCTGTTCATCTTTTGTACTTTCCTCAATCCTCTCTATACTCAATTTTCTCTCATTTTCACTCCCTGTAACCCTCTGCGTACTAGTGCTTGGAGTGAAATGAGAAAAAAAAAAGGAAAAAAATATGTCTTATCCTTGATAATTTTTTATTTATTGGTTCTGTGATAAGTTACTTTCATAATATTTTTTTTACTTTACTCTTTGTCAATTCTGAAAAGCTACAACCTCAACACAGTATAAAAGCATTTACGTGGCCTTGTAGGTGATGAATTATTTTTCACCCTACAACCCCTTTCTCTATAGACTCAGTGTTGCAAACCTATTGCTACTATGTTACTATTTGCATGGAAAATGTTCTGACAATCTACATTGCCTAGCCTAACCTTTACTTCTACAACCTGCCATGCCAGGTACACAGAAGCAAACCATCCTCATTCCCTTTGTATTTCACTGGCAGGAAAGAAGTTCCTTTTGGACAGCTTCTTCTCAAGGGTTTCTTCTGCTTTGTAGAACAGATTCCTGAAATGATGTTTCCCTGACCATGCAATCTTAACCTGATCAAGTCTTGGGTTAACCATTAATTATTCTGCACATCTTCATAATCTACAATTCTTATGTCCAACATAAAACAAACCCATACAATAACCTTCTATTTCAATTGAATCTTGGGCCTTGTATTGGGTGAAAAATAGTCTAAAAAAGAATTTTGTTTATTTTAGACCTTGCCCTGTTCATGATACTAAATAATCTTGAATAGTGATTTTATTGTAGGAATAATAAAAATTTTATAAAGATTTATATATTTAATAATTTATTGCTTAAATGTTTTTTTTAACAGATACTCATATTTGAGTAGATGTGCTGTTTACTTATTAAACATTATATTTATTTATTTCCATCTACTGGCCTGGATATTTGAGAAATCTTATTAGAAAAGTAGAAAAGTATTGTGTTCAAATGGAATAAATAAATATACTATTTAATAAATAATATTCAAATATGAGTATCCACTAAAAAATAATGTTTAAGCAATAAACTAAAATATGTTGGAATAATAAATGAAAAATCTATTCATAAATATTAAATAATACAAATTTTATAAAGATTTTATTGTCAAAATAATAAACATTTGAAATGAATTTTATTCCTCTTTTTTTTTTAATAGAGATGCAGAAGGAACGTTTGGCTACTTTAAAGGTTGAATACAATAAGGAACTGAAAATAATTGAACATGAGTTTGAGTTAGAACGAAAACAGATGTTGGATAAGTATAATGCGGATATAAATGAACTGGCGGACATTTTGTTTGCTATGGAACAGAATTTTATAGAGAGAGAAAATGATGCAAAACTTAACTTTCAGGGTCAAAAAGATGAAGTACGAAACAAGGTGAGTAGAAAGAGAAAATAAAAACTTTATTATTTCTTTATTTTTCCCAATTTTTAATGATTCTTTTGAAATGAGATTCAGTGTTTCAACTCAAAAGTGGTTTATATTAAGGATCTTATTCTTTTTGTTGTCACAACATTTTGACCAATCACTTCTCTGGATGTACAGTTTGTATAGAAAGAAGGAACAGCGCATTTTTTTCACTTGTGCAAACCAGTATACACACAATGCAAAATGTGACATATAGTGTTTTTTTCTAGTGTGAGGGAATCTGTATATCTGTTGCAGGTGGTATGTTGGCAACAACAGACAAAATGAAGACTTGAGTAAACAAATATATTTTCATGTTTATTTTCATTAAAGAAGATACATCAACAAAAATAAGGTTACAGTGCACTAGGTAAAAATAATCTCTGAATGCTCATGTAAAGATGAGAAGAGGGTTGTCCTGAAAAGGACAGTTTTCTAGTCGCTGAAGTGCATTGTTCTGCAAAGGATAGTTTTGTACATGGTAAGGAGAGTTTTTCTGAAAAGGACAGTTTTGTGGTTGCTGACAGTTTATTGCATATCATTGCTGCTGATGAGGATGGCTGGAGCAATGGCTAATGGCAAACTGGAGCTGCAAATGATGATGATTGGCTAGAACTGCTGTTGATGGCTGGAGCTATAGGCCAGCTGTCAGCTGCTGGAACAGATACTACACTTTAATCCTCTGGGCTGTGGAACAATATTTTTGTTGCATTTTAGATCCAGAATCAGTTTTGCAATGATTGCTGTTTAAGCTTTTTCTTCTGGTTGTTTTTAAAAAATGTGGGAGTGCTGACATGATATGACATATCCACCCAATATGGTACATGACTCAAGGTTATTATGAGTCATCTAAAAATAAACTGGCTTCTTTCAACTGTAAATGTCAGTGTATATAAAGAACTGTACTCTTTTTAGTACAATGGAGAGTTGCTGTTTGAATGATGGATCCCTGGGCACAAGGCCTCCAGTCTTTAGCCTGTCCCACCCAAATTCAAAGACAAGCTTAATTAGAAACAAACCAGATGCTAAAGGGAAAAATGATGCCAAATGCGCTGATTGGATCAACCCATTTTGGTTAAACCTCATAACAACTCATATAAAATAAGTTTCTGTTTTATACACAAAGTTTCTCTCCAATTGTTTCTTTGTAGGCAAAGAAATCCAGACTGCATTGAAAGACTTTAGTCTGACTTAAACAATTATCTGCAAGGCTAATAAACATATTAGTGAAACATAAATTAAGACATATGTCTAGGCAATAATAGGCAAAAGTTTAGTTTTTATTTTATTAGTTTTAAATGCTTATAAATTGTAAGAAATTTTGAGAAAAAAAATTCACTGTAATTTTTTTTTAAGTCTCTTAATTAAATATCATAACTTATCAAAAACAAAAAAAAACAAATCATTTCATGTCAGTTTTTCTTCATGAATATCTGAAAATAAAACCCATTAATTTATACTGTTATTTTTCCAAATGCTATTTTTTTTAGAAACTTAAAAAAAAACTTTGCACTTGTTGAACTTTATACTGGGAACATTTAAATAAATCAAAGAAATTGGCTCAGTAATGTTTAAAATGATTCCTTTTTTTAAAAATATTAACAGAATCTGGAAGAGAAGCACTCTCTTCGTGTTGCTTTGGAATCAAAAGTTGATCATTTATGGCACCTGTTCAACCAAGCCAAATCGAATTACCATGAAACAACGGCAGAAAGAAAGGAAGCATTTGAGAAACTCAAGAGTAAAGATGCCAAAAGTTCAGAGGAGATTGATAAACAAATGCGGAAAGTACAGAGGCTTACAGTAAGTTATTTTTGTTTAACCAGATTTAACATAAAGGGTTAGCTGACTCTCTAAGGTCCATTATAAGCATTAGTATATCCATGTTGTACTAACACCTTAACAAGACCAAAGAAAGGACTATAAGAATAATGAAAAGAAATGAATACCAAAAATAAGTGAATAATGATAACATTTTATATACAGAACATGAGTACACATATATAAATCATATAAATATGTACTACACATATATATATATATATATATATATATATATATATATATAAAAGTCACAAATTGTATCCCAGAGAAATTTAAGCATGTATAAAAAGTCAAGCATTATGTAAAACAGTTTTACTTGTAAAACCCCCAAGAGAGACACAGTACAGCCTTGTGGTATCGCTTAGGTTACTCTTTAGAATACAATGGAATTCTGTCATCCTTCCTGGGAAGCCAAGTAGCAATTGGGTGTTCACACCAATGGGCTGTCATCTAATCCTTTAGAGCCCCTTAAGACATCAGTAAATTCTTTCTGTTAAAAGGGAGATAGTTGCCTTATGCATCCTTATAGGTTACACTTAAGATGGCTAAATTATAGGGGGTAATTCTTATCATGCAAATCTGGCCTATATGATCAAAATAAAACATGTCTACTTCTTTGAGGATAGCTGAAGTCTCTTGAAGAATTCCAATCTAGTTTTGTCAGAATCTTCTAAAACTTGTTAAAAAATGGCATTTATGACACCTATTTGACAGTATCTCAGATCCTTTCTCCCATACCCCAAAGAAAATGGCTCAAAAATATCTCCTGTGATATTTGTGAAGTTGAGGTGTCTGGTCAGTTAATGTTCATGCAGACACTATAAATTACCAGTAGTTTTACCTAGGATGTGTACTTGTAGTGTAGGGGTTATTAGCACAGACTATTGGGATTAGTGTGTTGAGTCCAAATTCTAGACAAGGCTATTGTGTCCAATATATCACAAATATTCTTCAAAAGCTATGAATCCATGATTTTTCCTCCCCTTCTCAACTAGGAACAAATATCAAAGCAGGCTAAGTTCTCTAATTTTGGTTGGCAATCAGACTAGCATAAGGAGAACTTTGAATTCAAACACAGTTGGGTCTGCATTGAGCAACTCTATCCTGTAAAATCACAGCAGCAACTCCTAGTCAGGGAATCTATAGAGTTAACATGCACATATACTTGTACCATCTGGATATGTGGCTGAGATGGGCCCATAGCCAAGTGGTTAGAATGTTTGCTTTCTGACTATGAGACCTGGGTTAGAAACTTACCATCGTCAATTTGTCAGGAAGAATACTTCTTGATGTGATTAACATGAGGAGGTGATACCAGAAAGCAGCACCTTTGGAAAATACCTGAAAACTGCACCATAGTTTGACCCAAGTGTTGTGAGTGAAATTGGGTAGATAGAACTATTTGGGAGCCATTAATGGTATTGCTATTACAGCATCACAAGTCATTGTGATTTGAGCATATGGTCCTTGTTCAGACTGTTGATCAAGCCAGATAATGTGTTATCTCCCAGAAACTATAACTATGGTCTGCTCAGCATAGTTGCAGTATAAAGCATAGGTGGGCTCTGTGGGTGTTGGTTCAAATGCCTGAGTAGGTGTCTGTAACAGGGATTGGCTGGCCACCTTAGTAGACAGGTATAATTGGATATGAGCAGCTAGCCATTATATAAAAAATCAACCTTGCACTAATCAAAAGTGCATATATAAAAGAAAAATGAGAAAATAAATGATCAATTGTGGATACCCTCTGATAAGTGGATGGAGTGATTACTGGCAGGATCAGTGATTACTGGCATGAAACTAAAATCAGTCAGCTAAGTGACAAATTTTATATTTGTATTACTTCTCTCTCTCTCTCTCTCTCTCTCTCTCTATATATATATATATATATATATATATATATACACAGAATGAATACAAGTAAAAGGTTTGTCACATAGCTGATTAATGTTAACTTCATCATCCTGACTCCAGAGTTTGGTAGATCTACCCCTCCTGGAATCACTCCATCCACTCATCAGGGGCTATCAGCAATTGACTGCTTATACTTCTCAAAATTTTTTTATATGCATTTGTTATTAATGCAAGTTATTTTATAATATATGTGTAGAATGTCATGGTTATTTATCTTTTTCATTGTTTTTTTCATTTTACACTAACTCCTTATTGTTTTTTTTTACCTTTTCTCTCTTTTTTCTCTTCTTTCAATTGTAGCCATTTTGAATTCTGATTTTCCAGACATACACTCTGTTATGTATATTCCTTTTGTGTACAAATACAAACTTGTATCCTTCTTGTGAGATAAAGTTTGTAGCTTGTGGCATGTTAGAACAGAGAAGGAGGTAGAACAAGAAGGAAGATGAAACGCCTCCTTTTTTATAGGAGGCAGTCATTCTGATTAATACTTTGGCAGTTAGAGGAGTGAATCAGCTTATCCTGCTTTCTGGCAAAAGACAAATGACTTATGCTATTCCATAGGTAAAATTGGGGGCAGTGGGGAGGGTTATGAAGTATAAGGAAAAAGCATTTTTCTGATTTCTTCCTTCAAAATTTTTGGTGGCTGTCTAATGCAATCTGTCTTAGAAGCATCAAAATATGGTAACCAGCATGAAAATATTTGATGAAGCTTGTGTTGTGAATGTAAGCAGACAGAATATTAAGAGCATGGACTAAAGATATGAAATCAGTCAAGATACCACTTTTAAGTAAACATCACAAATGTAAGTTGGACAAAGAAGTACAAGAAAACTAATTTCTCAACAGTGAGTTTTAATGATGAATGTAGGAATATATTGGATGGACAGCTGATGGTTAGACTAGAAGTTGGGTCCTTTGAGGAAATAATAATCTAACAAGGGATAGACTAATATTTTTTTATTGAATGTTTACCCAATACAAGGTCCAAGAAGGTTACTGAATGAGATTGTTGCAGGGATGTAAGTGGTAAGAAATGCAGATTATGAGGAGATGTAGACTAGATAACTGTTTATCTTTGACTTGAAGATATTGGGAAAACATCCTCTCATGAGTCTGTTCCACAAACTCACAGTTCTTGAGAAGAAGTTCTCTCAAAGGAACTTCTTCTTTACCAATGGAATACAAAAGGAATGGTGAGTATTAGTAAAATTATAGATCCTTTTAAAGTTGATGATAATATGCAGGGAATTGTGGAACACTCTTGGACAAAATTTTTTTGATTGGTACAGGTCAAAATCAAGAAGATTTAGTCTTAAGAGTATATCCATGCAGATGATGTGATTTTGCATTTTTCAAAACTCACTGTTGTCCACCTTACTAAAAATGTTTTGAAAGTCGGCAAATTCTCCAGAAAACTAGTGGTCTACCATTAACAGAGATGTACATTAAAATGGAAAATGTGCAGGTAGATTAATGATTATTGGAAAGTAGAGTTCAAATTCCAGCCTTTTCTGTTATATTCACATTTCATTGAAAAAAAAAAAACACAAATTTAGCTGCATATGGGATATTGCGCTAATCAAATATATCTTTATGCTGCCCCATATCTTTTTGATTTATTTATCAACAAAAATATGTACATTTTACTTTTTTGTTTTGCATAATAAAACCTGACGTCTAACCACTAAAAAACGAGTCATTATTCATATTTTTCATTAGGTTTTATAAGCTGAAAGTCAAATGATGTATTGCTCATATAAATATATCCTGAAAATTTTATCAAATAATATTGGTTAATGGGAATTTTATTGTGATAACATTGACTTGTATAATGTATGTTTTTTTTTTTATTTCCTGATAGTTCACCCAATACAAGGCCCAAGGGTCACTCAATGTCAAGGCTTACTGAGAGAGATTGTAAGGGAGGGAGAAGTAAGTATATTATGAGGATGAGTAAAGTATCAGTTGACCCTGGACTTAGCGAGGCCAAGATTGTAGTTGTCAGGGAAGCATTCTCTCAGGAGTTTGTTCCACAAAGTAACAGTTTTAGGGAAGAAGCTGTCAAAGTAGAACTTCCTTTTTATCAAAGGAACATAAAGGAGATGGGTATGATTTGCAAGTATCAACATGGCATCACGGGTCTTAGCTGTGAATGTTGGAGGAACTAAAGAATATAACTCATCCAAACATCTGCCATCGTAATAGCAATATGGTAGTGAAAGGCTGACAACATTTTTCACTGTGGGGATAAGATTTACAGGGTGGAGAATATAATTCATCACCTATAAGATGTTTAAGTGTTTTTGAACTCTGTCAAGAATGAACAGTGAAGATTGGGTTGCACCTGCCCAGATATGGCGGTAATACTCCATTTTTAATCTTACTCAACTCCTTTTTAAAGCATGGCAGTGGGAGTTAGGTGTTTTTTTCAAGGATCTGGAGTTAGTACAAATGTTACTGAAAAATAGGGCTATGATATATATATATATATATGATTAGAATGAAAAATTTTGTAATTTAAAAAAATATTAATTGAAGTCTCATTAATGAATTGATTTTATTTTCATTTAATTTTGTTTTCTCATCATTTAGGAACAGATAACATCAATGAAAGGAAAGATTGTATTGAATATGAGAGAAAATGAGGAAAAGAACAAAATACTGAGGGAGGTGAGTTTAAGAGAAGCAAGAGAAACAAAATTGTATCTTTCACTTTTATTCTTAAGGAGTCTTTTGGATTTTAGTCTACACACACACACACACACACACACACACACATGAATATCATACCCAGCAGTTCCAGCAAGTACCAATGATGTACAAATGTAACATTGTCTTAGTTATGTCTAATAAGAATACAAGACTAAATCTTTCATATGTAAAAGTATTGTTTATTCACTTCTGAACTCTGTCAAATTAATGTCAGAGTGAGAGTGTGTGATTTTTTTCAGGAATGAACATTTGAATTCTTCTAAACCTCTCCCTTGTGGGTGTGCTTCTATCCCTGACAACTGTAAATTCTATCTTTGTGTAATTAAGGTTTAGTCTTTTCTTCTCACTTTCTTTCACTACCTTCTCTAGGAATTCTTGTAGTTTCCTTTCCGTATCTGCTACCAACACTATATTATCTGAATATATATTGTTAAGACCGTGGTCACTGTACAGGTTGAATGTCTGGTCAAAAGACACTATCCTTGTCTTTATATCCCTTTCTATTTTTGTACATTTACTGAATTCATTTTTAGCCATATGCAGGCAGTTAGTTGCCAGTATAGGTTCTCGATTATTCTAATATCTTTTCCAAATATGTTATGGATACCTAGGAATTTGTGATTTTTCTTTAGGAGAAAGAGAAGATGACGTCTGTGCTTCAAGTGATGAAGAATGAAATGAACAAACTTCGAATTCTTGAGCATGAGAAGCTGACCAAACTGACCTTGGAAAGTTCAGCAGCCATCAAAGAATTGAAAAGGCAAAAAGCAAAGGTAAGTTGATCTCTGACCTCTGGCCAGTCAATTTTGTCAACTTTTTTTAAAATTGTGCCCTCCTTCTTTTTTATGCGAAAGGATGAAAGTTATTTTGTGGCTTCCCATTGCCTGTTAGCAGAAAAGAAAAAAAATAATGTAACAACCTCATAAGCACATGGAAAAACTGTTCAATGTATCTCCAAAAGTGACAGTGTATAATAGTGTAGATCAAAGGGAAGTCGCTGTTCTAACTATGATGGATTGTCTAAGGAAGGACTGATAGTCCATAATACAAGTGTAGATGTTATCCTTGAATTTAGGAATGGTATGGTGGTTATTGATATATGTTTATAGTAGTTTTAAGAATTACAAATTCAGGATGTCCCAAAAGTCACCAGTGGATTTAGAAAATAAATAAATTTTCCGTTTGTTAATTATTTATAACTAGTGTACCCATGCCATAAAAAATGATGGTTATTTTTAGAAAGCTTTAATAGTGAGATGCAATGAAACAAAATTCTTGAAACATGTATTGAGATTCAATAAAGGGGAGATAAAGAATTCACAGCTAAAATAGAGGCCAATATCACAGCTAAAATAGAGGCCAATATCACAGCTAAAATAGAGGCCAATATCACAGCTAAAATAGACATCAACTGTTTAATTAATTCATCCTCTTTATATTTTTAGATGTTCAATGCTATCTATGTTCCATTGAGTACACCTGGTATTATATAAATTGCTTTTTGCTCAATATCTTTTCATGTTAAAAATGATGTGTATAAGAGTGAAATGAAAATATTTCTCAAAAGAAAAAGATGTGTGCTGTATTCACATGAAAATTTCCACCATATAAATAGCAGTGGATACAGCTGGTGGCTAAAACTAATCCTAACCTTGAAGGCTAAACTACTAGAGAAATACTAGTGAATACTTCTAGCTAATTATAAGTTACAACATTCTATTCAACATTCTATTCACTAGTAATTTTTTTGCTCTGAATATCAACATAGACAGGGTACTAAAACCTAAAATTCTGGATCTAGATAGTAACCACCCCCTCTGGGGCAAAGAAAATATGGAAGCATTGGTACCAAACATTTTTAAACTTCCTCAAACATATTGAGGATGAGGAGTTGGATATTCTTATAAACTATGTGTCATCTGATGTATACAAACTGTTCAGTGAATATACAAACTTTGAAGAAGCTATTAACATTCTAAAGAGAGCTTTTGTCCAAGAAAAAAGTAAGATATACATCAGGTATGTACTTGCAATCAGAACTCAACAGGCTGGAGAAACCTTGAATCAATATCTTCAAGCATTGCATGTTTTGCCAAAGGACTGTAAATTCAAAGATGTTACCACTCAAGTTTACAAAGAGGAAATTATTAAAGATGTCTTTATTTCTGGGTTATCTGCACCTCCTATAAATTGCCCAAAAAAAAAAAAAATCTCTACCATATATATAGCAGTGGATATAGCTGGTGGCTAAAACTAATCCTGACCTTAAAAACTAAACTACTAGAGAAATAGTAGTGAATACTTCTAGCTAATTATAGCTTACAACAGTGAGTTATCCCAATTGACTTTCCTAAAAGACTGTTGCTTGGAGACACCCCTTTAAACCTATAAATAGGCAATGATATTCTCACTCATTCTTGTTCCTCTTTTACAACTCTGGCTATAAGATAACATGTGGGAAAAAAGTGCCTCCACTGGTGTACGCTCATTTTCAGTGTCTAACTTTTTGTACTCTTTCACACACATGCTTATCATGTAGGTCTACACAAATTTCACACACACAAATATGCATTCTCCAAATTAAATTCTTTAGGAAATTAGTCTTTAAATGTTTTCTTTGTTTATTGTAATTGTAATGTTTTTGTTAATAAATGCATTGCTGTTTGTTTTATATTATTTTGTGTTACTTGTTTATTACTTGGACTCACATTTGAGTCTGCAATAATTGTTACAGGAAAAATAATACCAGGCAACACATGTTTTCTACATAAATACAACAAGCATTCCCATTACAAAGATTACAACAGAATGACAAAGACAAAGCCTATTTCAAGACGAAGTTGAAGCAAGTCAATCACTTAATAGACAAAGGTATCCGAGTGCCTCACATGAAAGGCTTGGACAAATATGACTAAGAAATGTAGGAGTAAAGAAACATATTAATTAAACACTTCATTTTGCTCGGGAAATAATTTTGTTTATTTGTATAGATTATTAAAATAACTAAAGGAAGTAATTGCTCATAAATTTACTGATTTAAGTTGATTTATATTATTTACCACTACAGATGGGACAGGAAATATACAGATAAATACACATTCATAATTATTATATGGCTTGATGATTATTTTTATTCTAAAATAAAATTTACAAAATTTTTCTAATTATGAAAAATAATGCTGCTGAGATGTTCTCCATTATTGACTTTCCAGATACAAGTTCATTTGACATCATTTACCATAACAGCAGTTAATCACTCTGGCTGCATCCCTCAAATGTCTACATAGCACTTGTTCTTTTTCTTCTTCTATGTACTATGCTCCTTCAGGGTTTTGACAATCATGGGTCTCCACAATTTCCTGTCCTTTGTAGCTCTTAGTAAATTTCATCATTTTGCTATTGTTCTAAAACCCTATTCTGCCATTCATTTACACAAGCTCATTAGGCAGGGATTATACACTGTTTTCTTCTGTCACTTTTGCCTTCAATATGTCCTTTGAGTGTTAAATTTTCTAAGCCCTCATTATGTGCCCTAGAAATTTCAAATGTCTCTTTCTGATGTTAAGTATAAATGTTCTTTTTGTTTCCATTTTCTGTAAAACTTTGTCATTACTCACATATTCAGTCCATGTTATTCTCAGCATACTTCTTTGGAACCACATTTCTGTTGCTTCATGTCTTTTCTTCATCTGTGAGGAGATTGTCCAATTCTCAGTGTCATATAGGAGGATGAATTTTACATAACAGTTTAGTACTCTTTTCTTTGTTTCTAACAACATTTTCCTGTTTCTTAATACTTTACTTAGCTTTAGGAAGGCACCTTTTACTGTCCCAATGCACCTTCAGATTTCAGTGTTGTACTTGATTGATTTTGGTATCTCCAATTTGAAAATTGAGTGTTAGGCTGTTTATACATTCTATCTTCTTGCAATTGATGTTTCACCCTTTCTTCTTGCTTTCCTTCATTACCTCCCCTAGATGTTATTGTAGTTTCCTTTCAACCCTGTGTCATCTTCAGTATTTAATGTTGTTAAAATTGAGGCTTGCCAATAATGAATTCAAATCTCTCAGAATTGCTTCAATGTATTGGTTGAATAATAATAATACTGTTTCTGTTTTTATATATTTACTGAATTAATTGTTTATTTGTATGCAGAGAGTTTGCTCCTAGTATAGGTTCTGGATTATTCTAATATCTTTCTCAAATAAATCATGGTTATCTAGCAATTCTAACAATTCTGTTTTAGCAAGGACCTCATAGGCATATAGAAAAGTTAATATGTGTTAAGAACAAAGGGGAATAACTCTTGTAACTATGAAGAATTGCCTATGGATAGACTAACAAACCATAGGATCAGCATGCACTATTTAATAAAACAACAAAGAACTTGATTTTGTTAATACTTGGTCCCCTAAAAATGTCTTCCATTCAAGTAAGAATTAAAGACAAATCTTTTTTTTTTTGACAATCCCTTTGTTGAGCAACATACAATTTGGTTCCACAATCTTCTGCTACTATTTCTCAGGTTATTTCATAATTCCATTTGTTGATGTTTGTTTTGTCTCCTATTACTTTTTCTCATCCTGATTTGTTTTCAGTGTGCTCGCATGATGGAATTATTTGAAAGGTGTCGGAAATTTGAGACAGAAGAGGAGAAGATCTTGCCATTCTGTGTTAACAGTTTGACGGCTGAGGAGAAGGAAGAATTATTGAGAAATGACATGGAACCACCAACAGAACCCTTAGCAAATGTAAGATTTGTCTTAATTTTTGCAAAACATTTTATTTCTAACGAGTCTCTGTATAATTTCATATGTCTTTGAGATTTAATAAGAACTATTAAATATAGAATTTGTCATCATTGATAAAATTGTTATATTATTTCCTTCATATTTTCATGGTTTCAGCTGTCTGTAGTGAAATCCAGAAATTAAAAAAATCATAATTTTTACTTAAACTACAAGAGTAATGATACTGACAGTTCACTTATACTAAACTTAAAGATAAGCTTTAAAATGCTTCCTTTCAGTGAAAATTCCTAGCTTAATAAGGAAAAAAAAATCTCATGTTGGTAATGTCTAAAGTATGAAGACACGATTGTAACATAACTTTTTATTGCAACATATTATTGTTCTGTTTTATTATTAGTTACTGTTAATCTTTTATTGTGATTAATAAAATCTATGGTAAGATTATAGTATTGTTATATACTTCTTCTGTTTTATTATTAGTTATTGTTTTTAATCTCTTATTGTGCCTAATAAGATCTATGGTAAGAATAAATCTTCTATCCATCACATAACTCTTATTTTATTGCAGTTGAGCATATTGCTATAATTATTCTATTTTATTATTAGTTATTGTTGGTAATATGAAAAAATAAATAGAAGGAAAAAGAAAATTATTAATGTATATTTTTATGGGTTTGCTTAAAAGTAATTGGGGAGAATGGAGATCAGTCGGCATAAAAGAATGATGAGAGTTACTCAGTGAGATATAAAACAAATCAGTTTTATTAAAATAAAATAAAAGTAAATTTTTATTAAATATTAAGGATGCACAAATTTGGTGGTTTCTGTGTCTAGAAAAGTGGGCAATAAATTCTTGGACAAATTTACAATCAAAATTAATCAAATAACATAAAATATCACAAGAAAAATGCCAGCATATACAAAACAATGCAAATTACAAGGAAGAATGTACAATAAAAGGGTTTCAGTGTGGTTGAATACTGTGAAAAGAGTATATTTACCTTGAAGGTATAAAATGTGAATGTTCTTAATAGTTCTTGTGATTTGATGTAAGTTGTCAAAGTCCGTGACAGAATTCATTTGTGCTTTCAGAGTTCAGAGTCTTCAATGTCAACCATTGTTTTTAGAACAGTACTTGATCTTAGTTGTGGAAACAACTATTTTTGTTCAATAGATTTTTTTGTTCAAATGAGACTTAATTCTGTCATGAAAATGACAATTTGGTTGTCAAGACTTCATTGAGGAGAAGTATCACAGCCACTTCCTTTGAGACCATGATCTGATTGGGTTTCAGATGTTTTTAGAAAGCATTGTGTTACAATCCTCAATATTCGTGTCTAACTTCCTGGTGTTGCATTTCCAACTGCCTGCTGTTGTATCTACTACTTCTGGTGTCATGTTTCCAACTCCAAGCAATGATGTATTGCAGGGATTTTTATCGCCAAGGTTGGCTCAGATTTACCTGAGAAATTTTGGTAATCAACACAAATATTTCAGATTTCAACCAACTTGAGTAGACATTGGTTAAAAAATCAGGTTTATCAAAACAATTTATTGTAGTAGAAAAAACACATCTGTTTTTATTTTCCTTTCCTTCACCTTCAATTTACCCAGCTCCCATTCTACTCCTTGGTCAAGGAGCTTTGCATGCAAGCTGGCAAGGTTCAGATTTCAGTAAATTATTTTATTACTTTTATCCCCTCTCCCAAACTGCCTTGAACCAAAATCTACTCAAAGTGAAAAAAATAATTTTTAACAGAATGAATCTTCTGTCACATAACTTTTATTACTGTTATATTGTTATAAATGTACTATTTTATCATTAGCTATTATTGTTAATTGCTTATTATGTCTAATATAAATATTCATAAACGTTTGCTTAAATACATTTTATTTTTATAACAGCTAATGATGGAATACCGACCACTAGAGAATTTCTGGCAGCGTTACAACAAAGTGATGTTAGACAAAGTTGTCTTGCAAAAGGAAGAAAGCATTCTGAGCCAGGAAAATCAGAAACTGAGATTTCTGCTTAAGCAATATTTGGATGGCATATCTGTGACCAGTGAGGTGATGTCAGAAGTAAACCCACTTCTTATTGTCCAGAGTACAGCAAATGCAAAGTAAGAAAAATATTATGATTATTATTTTATTTCTGTCTGAGTCTCTAGAATGAAGAGTTACCATTATTTACATTATTTATATTTGGACTATTGTCCTTGTCTTCAATGTTGTTGTCTCAACATTTATAATACTGGACAAGGAAGAATGCTGAAGAGTTAGACATCTGAAAGAATCAGAAATATACTAGGCTATGAGGACCTACTTAGTAGGCCTAGCATAGAAGTAAATACAATATGGGAGCCACTAATAAAGAAAGAAAGACAAATGATAACAAGTCTTCAACAGCTGCATCTACATCCAGTATCAAGGACTCTGACCAGGAGATTGGAGGTTTTGAGGGGCATGGAACCCCCTCTTAATTGCTAAACTGTAGTGAGAAGCAAGACTTTGAAATCAGACATGGCTGATCATGTATGAAGGGAAAGTGGTAGTCATCAGCCTCTGTAGAATGAAGTGAAAATACTGGACCAGGAAGAACACTGGCAAGTTGAAAGAATTAATGCATATGTTCGGCTATGAGAATCTCCTTAGTAGGCCTAGCATAGAAATGAATACAATATGGGAGCCACTAATAAAGAAAGACAAATGACAGCAACTCTTCAATTGTAGCAGCAATCAAAACATGATGGACAGCAGCAGCAGTTGCAACTCTAATCAGCATCTAGATTAGGTTTAAGGCTCCAAGTTCACTATAGAAAATTGTCCTACAGGACTATAGCCTAGTAGATTAAAGCATTGGTTTCTAATTTGGTGACATAGTGATTGTGAGTTCAATCCCTAGATGAGACAGTGTATACTTGCATTCAGTAGAAATGGATGAGCAATAGTTGAGCAGTACTAAATAAAAATAAGAACAAAAATAGAAATGAGCAGTAGAAGAAGAACAGTAAATAAAGGGTTCAGTTTAATTTCTTTGTAGGTTACCCAGATCAGTATAGACTTGAGAAAGGCCGGAGGGTGCAATAGCCAATAAATATTAGCTAGAGGGCCAAGATCGCTCAAAAACTGGGGTAAAGCAAGTCAGTAAATGTATGCATTCTGTTTACACAAATCCTGATGTTAAATGATACTTAACAATGTACAATGTTTATATTTTCTTTATATTACTTTACTCCGAAGCAGATGAGCATTTTTTTTAATCAGTTCACTCCAAGCAAGGCAATAATGTCACTTAGATGCAAGCGGCTACTGGAAGTGAAAGAGAAGGAAAACAAGTAAAATGAACTGGAAACTCAATAATAGTATAAATTTCAGCATTTAAGCAGAAAAATTAGATGTTATATAGTTTAAGTAAAATTTAGAAAAAACTGGAAACCCACTCTTAAACAGGAAACAAGGGATAAACCTCTACTCCTGTTCAAAAGATTAGAGAGGAGCGTGAACCTGGCAATAGGTGAACCTATCTACTACACAGTGCAATTCTTTTAATCTCTTGTAAACAGGGGTTGCCAGGAATCACTCTCATTCTCTTTATATTCTTTTGGTGAGATGTAAGTTCCACTTAAGCAGCTTCTTCACATGAACCACTGTGTAGATAAAGATGCTACCTCAACCATTACAATCTTAACCTGTCTATGGTTATCCACATAATCTGTGTCTATTAATCTGTAACCCTCTAACACAATTGGCCTCCAGGCCTTGTACAGGATGAATGCCATTGTAAAACCAAAAAACTTAATCAAAGACAAAGCAAATAAGATTAAATAGAAATAAAGTTGATAAAACATGTTGGAAAATATAGCATACTCTTAATAGATGTTTCAATTGTAACTGTCTTACGTTTCTGAATAATGTCTTTTTAGAATTGCTTAACAATATCATATTTGTCCTTCTGTCAATATTTTCTTTTTAGGTTTCAGTTGATCATTTTTCAATGTTTATTATCATTTCTTATAAATTATATTTTTTATATAGTGATCACTAATGATCACTTTGGAAGAAGGAGACATATTCATATTTATTTTTAATGTCTTTTATTGTAGGTTGAACATTGAAATAACTGATCCACGAGTGAAGAAACATACAAGTAAAGGCACAAAATTGGAAGCTGCCCTGATTGTCAAAAATATATTACGTTGATCTGTTTGGCCCATGTTTCATAAGTAATAAATTTGTTGATACCATAAATATCTTTTTGTTAGGGTCTTTTTGAATAAAGAGAACAATGTCAAAAGCTAGAAATCAGAACAAGTAGAGTGTGATTTCTTTTAATGACAATAATCCATTTTACAGTGAAAAGTCCATCTCTCACTAATTTTGTACTTTTATACTTATGCCAATCCATGTATGTACCTTTTTTGAATTGCAAATGGTGGACTAAGCATGTGCAGCATCATGGCCTTTTTAATCCTGGTTGAATGTATTGGGATCTGTCTATCCAGGTTTTTGTTATTATCTGTGTGTCGAGATTCCAAACATTTAACAACAACAACAACACATCTTTTAAATGAAACATAAAATAGTTTATTTCCTGAAGGAAAAGTAGAAACAGAATGTTAGTTGTAATAACATTTATATATTCTTTTCAGAAATATACAATGACAATAAAATCTATAATTTCCCCTACAGTGAAGTTTTTTTTATAAAGTAATTAATTGTGCTTATTGTCATGTAAAAAGCGTGGATGACTTACTTTATGACGGTCAACCTAATGTCTTTTTGCGTTTGTAGATAATGGCTTAATCGACTGTTGCTGGTTAATCTCTTTTATTGTGTGTGTGGACGAGGCCTTAGTTGGTGGCTGCTGGTTGTCATATCTTCCATTGTGAGTGTTTGTGTATGCACATTTAGATCAAACTGGCATACCAAATTGGTTTGAGCCTCAAGAAGAAGTATGCTTCTATTTTTTCTATAAGAGTATTCAAAATCTAATTTCACTTACAGGTGAACTATTTGAATACAAGGTTTTCATTAGAAAATGATTTACCACTGGCTTGCTAAAATCTTTTTCTTGAATTTGTAGGAGTGGTGAAAGGAGTTATTATTGTTATTTTCTAAATTGTCCAAAAATAACACATAGCAGGTCTACAATTATGTCCGCAAGTATTTTGGTGGTATTTTCCCTTGTAATAATTGTTTATCAAATAAACTTCTGATGAGATTTTATTGGCTGAAAAATATATATAGGATTTAATTCCTATAAATATTTGTTACACTTTTATTTATGCCAAAATGCATGAAGACCATCACATATTTTATTGAGTTAATCATTTATTGATAAGTTAGCAATTTATCGATCAATTAGCAAATTTCCTGTTACAGATTCAAAGAGCAAATGTAACATACAGTGCACCAAGTTATAAAAGATAGTCATTAGAACTTTTAGCACCTCTATATTATATATATATATATATATATATATATATATATATATATATATATATATTAGTCAACAATAATTTTCCTAACTATATAATCGATAAACAAATAAAATTATTCTTACAAAAAATACATGACATAAGTAATAAAAATACCACACAACAAAACATCAACATATTTTACTGCAACCAGATGCACAATAACTATAAGCAGGATGAATTTGCTATATTAAACACTGTATTTCTGCAGTAAATTCCAGATAACATGTAAAACTTATATTACAGAAAATGGAAAACTGCAAACCTTGTCACCAATCAAAATAACCCCATCAAATCTAAACTAGTGATGACCAATATAGTGTATCAATTTCACTGCCCTTGTACAAGACTATTTCTTGTCATATATAAATTAACTATATTGGACATACTATGACATCCTTAAATAGATACTACACATGTCACTTATCAGATCAAAGCACAATAAAAATACAATATAAAAGTCACCTACAATTTACAAGATCCCTTTAGGAATATCCTGGTCCAAAAGACAAAAATTCTATATAAATCAAATTACTGGAGACATCTTGCTGTGAGAGAGGCCCTGTATACATCTCACTCCCACTATCAACCTGACCTTATTCAGCAGTGGTAATAGGTTGTTGAAAGTTTGTTTAAAAACAGTAGAGAGATGCCTTATTGAAATCTAGCCATGCTCAACATGTGAAGCTCAGACTAAATGCTCCTACTAGTATTCATAACAACACATAAAGTCAAACATGAAGAGAAATTAACAACACCCCAAAACAAACCATCTTGAAAATGACTAGAGAAGTGACTGAAAGCACTTGGGACATTGGATAATACTCCAAGCAAATGGAAAATATAAGAATGCTGAAAAAAGTAAATAAAAAAATGAATTAAATTTTCCTTGTCAGTCATATTCAACAAAACATGTTTAAAATAAAGGTTGCTATATATATATTAGGTTGTCCCAAAAGTTCGTAAACACTTGCGAAAAATTGAATTTTTATGCAACACAATCCAGCACAATCGAGACAAGCAATGGGTTCAGAAAGGCCAAGAGACACTGTCGGTTCCAAAACAAGATCGATTCGGCAAGAAAGTCATGTTGTGCGTTTGGTGGAACTTTGAAGGAATCGTGCATTTTGAGTTGGTTCCGAATGGTGGTGGCATCAGTGCCGAACTTTACTGTCAGCAACTGGAGCGAGCCTACGAAAAGTTGAAGCAAAAGTACCTGGCTCTGATCAACCGAAAGAATGCTCTGATGCAACAGGACAATGCCAAGCCACACACCACCAGGAAGACCAAAGACAAGTTTGAAGAGTTGGACGGCGTTGAGGTTCTGCCAAATCCAGCCTACAGTCCTGACTGTGCTCCATCAGATTACGGCCTTTTCCACTCAATGCAACACTTTCTGAAGAGCCGCTGATTCGACTCGTTTGATGAAGTCGAGGAAGCGTGTCAAGAATTCTTTGATTTGAAGCCTGCTGAATGGTACTTTCACCAGATCCGAAATCTTGCAGATCGATGGCAGAAAGTCTTGGAAAATGATGATCTTTATTTTGAGGAATAATTTTTGTTGTTTTTGTTATTACTTGGCGAGTAAAATTTCAATTTTTTGCAAGTGTTTACGAACTTTTGGGACAACCTAATGTATATGAGAAATCTATTATTTCAATGTGTGATATTTAATAACAATAACAAAAGTGATGGAAACAAACAAAAAGAAAAAGAATCTAAATAAAATTGGCTAGATTATATACCCAAAACACATGTTATGATGGGCCTTGTTTGACTTGTGTTTTTGGTTAATAAAATATACATATATATATCATAACAACAAAGTGCCACATTTATACTTATGTAGACAGATTTAGTTATCAGAAGTGTTTAGTTCTTCTTGCTCAGTAGATATATGAAAGTTATTGTAATGTGATTATTAATAAATGTTTCTGTTTTTGAATGTTTTCTGTGGTGAATGAATAAATCATTTGCAAGTGAAAAATCTATCATTAAAAGGTAATATTAAACATGAGAAAGTGATATTTGCGCAAAACTTATCTGTGGTCTTCATTCCAAATTGAAGTGCTCTCTTGGTGAGAGGCTGATGAAAAGAGAATGACTAAATTTCCCATCAGTAGGGCAGTTTCCTTTTTCCAAGGGAATCATGGAAAATTAGTGTTTTTTTTTATGTATCATGATCAAGAGATCACCACACACATATTAAAAAAATATTTTTAAATTTAAAATTCTCAGCATCTCTCTCGTTCATGTGTACGGGTAGTTGCATCAACATAAATATAAACTTAGCCTAATGAAGCCCTAAAGTACAAAACATGTCACACAAAAACATTTTCCACTTTGTTATACTTCTTTCTCCTAATATATAAGAGAGAGAGAGAGAGAGAGAGAGAGAGAGTTGTGATATTTTTTAAGTTAATTTCAAAGACAATATTTGTACATTGATTTATTCAACCATATATGTGCCATTTTGTTTCACTATCATTCACCATCTTTGAGGCAGCTTCATGATTCCATCCTCCCAGAACTTGGCATCTCTCTGAGTGATGACTTGCTCTAAGTGGTTTTTACAGGTTTCAAAAAAATGATAAAATTAATCCCCCTGCAATTAATATATGAACAGGTTTGTTCAGTCCATGTCCATTAAGTTCCCCACCATCAATTCACCATGAGGAAAGTTCATCGCCATCAATTCACCATGAGGAAAGTTCATCGCCATCAATTCACCATGAGGAAAGTTCATCGCCATCAATTCCCCATGAGGAAAGTTAACTGTAGGGAAAGTTTACTGTAAAAGGATAAAAATTAAACAATTTTTTATAGGTTATAATTTTATTGATCACCGTATCTAAAACATTTTTATGGTAGGGTGAAAATAAATAATAACTGACATTACTTGTTTTAATTTAATTAATTTAATAATTAAAACTTGGGTTTCTAATATCTGATATTATGCTCTATCCCTCTCAAATAGACAGGAATACAAGTATTTCCGCTGGAATTTAGAACTAGTTTTCGAATACACTCAGTAGAAGTTTTAAATTTTGATTCAGTTTTAGTTGTTTTTTATTTCTTCCATTATGCTCATTTCATAAGCACATTTGGGGGTTCACTATTATTTAACTATTTATGGAAATTTGTAGATTCAGTTTATATATATATATTGATAATATTAGTGATCAATATATATATATATTTCCAAGAGAATAAAATCCAGGTAGAGCTCTATGTACAAGACAGTGCAAGAATATAATATAAAAGGCTAACACTAATATTCCATGGTTACACCTACAATTCAAAAAACCTTTTGAATTTGTAGGTCTGATGAATTGGATTGTGATTATGATTCCAATGTAATAAATTATAATTATGGAATATTAGTGTTTGAGCATTTTATATTATATTGTTGTTAAATGGTATAGCATGTTGGGTTATGTCATAGTTCTCTATAGGATACATGTTTGATTCCTGCCGGAGGTGCATATTTTCTATGTAATTTCTTGGACATTCAGGCCAGTAAATGTAGTTAATACTGTTTATTATAAACAGAGCATCTACTTAAATATTTGTATCTATAAAAATAAGGTATAAACAGAATATATATATATATATTAATTTCAATTATAGGTTGGTGTATCTTATTGATATTGTTTGCGAAGATGTATTCTTGCCATTTAAATCATTAACCTCTATTATTTTTTTTTTGAATATGAATGATTCATGAATTTATATATATATATATATATATATATATATATATATATATGGATATTGCTGATTTCTTAACAATATAAATATGCTGTTTGATGATAGGAAGATTGTGCAGCAATTATATTCATCATAATTATTTTTTTCTAATGAATTAACAACTGACAACAATTTAAGCATGAACTAATAATCTTTTTGCCTTTTCAATCATTTCATCCCAAATAAAACCAAGATGAAAGGGGTCACTGTGAATGAAAGAAAACATTATTGAGGGGAGAGGATGATAAAAGACAGAAGATAGCGATTGATATTGCATTTAAATTTTTGAAGATTATAGTTGATAGAAAAGCAAGAAGCTAGAAGAGAGTTTCATAAGTGAGAAGTGTGTGAGTAGAAACTATTAGAATAGAACTTATTGTTATATTCAACAATTTCAACAGTAACATGATGAGACTTATATGCCAATCTTTTAGTATGCTTAAATTCATAAAGTTGAGGTACCAAAGAGGAAAGCTCCTCAGGAGAATTGCTATTAGAATGCTTATAGAAAAACCACAGGAAAACTATGGTACAGTGGTGGGAAACAGACTGAAGCTAAGATGCAAGATTAGGACCAATAACATGGCAGATTCTTCTTTGGATTTTGTAAAGCAGAAGCACCTGACCAGATAGGTCAACAATAATCAATACAATGATAAATGGTAGACTTATAAATGTTCAAGATTCAAGATTTTGGCAAGAAAAATTGTCTTGAAAAAAACAAGGAAACAACTTTCCTAGCAGCAAATTTAGCAACTGACAAACTTACTATCATCTTAGTCACCAAACTCTTCAATGGACAAACTAGTATGCAAGTATATTTAGGATTTACGTTTGTAAGATCTTATTTTCAAAGGTTGGTTTAGTTGATTTTCTTTAGTGGCATATCAACACCTCAATGGTGAAATATAAATATTTTGAACAAAATTTTATGGCTTCATCTAAGCATATTTTGAATGGAGTTGTATGCCTTCAACTAAATATATTTTGAACACAATTGTATGTCATCAACTAAATATATTTTTAATGCAATTGTATGTCTTCAACTACAGATAAAATGTATTGTTGGTCATTTTGCTATAAAATGTATTGTTGGTAATTCTACTATAAAATGTATTGTTTGTCATCTGTATCTATAAAAGGCAGAATGTGTGTGTGTGTGTGTGTGTGTGTGTGTGTGTGTGTGTGTAATGAATGCATGGCTGCAATTTTCGACAGATTTGCACCAAAATTTACATGCACATGCTCCAAGTTAGTGGGAAGGCCAAGACTGACTTTGCATTTCCCAACTCCCATCGATGGTGGAAATAATCGATTTTTTCATGCTTCTATGGCAGTTTTCATGTAGTTTACGGCTATTTTCTACTGGCCAGAGTGAGAGCCTATAGCTGGCTGCCACAAATAAGCAGGAGGATTCCATTGGCCAACATGAGAGCCAACTGCTGACTGACACAAATGTTAACTAGCATGCTAGCATGCAAAAAAATCGATAGCTGCATTCGTCACAAGTGGGAAAAATTTAAATCTGCATGGCACTTTACTCCAATTGGCTCATTCGCTTGCTTAAACTCAACGTTGATTCTGATTCCACAGAACTGGATGTGAAAAAGTATTTGTTGTTAACATTCTTTTTTCATTCGGTTTTTCCAGTTATGAGTCCTTTTTTAAAGCTGATCGTTTTGTGTTCATTTTGTTTCATTCTTTTTTCGTAACAGATTTAATGTTTAGTATAGAGCTTAGAAAAAATTTGCAGTGTGAGATAGGCAAGAAGTAAGGCATGTAGCAGCATCAGCACGGCAAAGAGCACTCCTTTAAAGGCAAGGAAGGGCAAAAATATTTTAAGTCAAGTGATAGTGATTGCTGTATGAGTCGTATGATTTTTGAATCAAGCATGGGCAACGCCAGGCCATGCTGCTAGTTTTGCTATAAAATGTATTGTTGGTAATTCTACTATAAAATATATCGCTGGTAATTTTACCATATATAGGTATTGTTGGTATTTTTTTATATAAATATGTATTTGTGGTATTTTTATACTTTCATAGTGTTTTGTTTTCATTTGTGGGTTCACTATTTGACCATAGCTGTGACCCTAACAGGTGCTACCACCCTGAGGAAGGGTAGGTCTGGGAAGAACAGCAATTATGGGGTGGTTCCACACTCTGCAAAACCTCTCTCATGATCAGAGACTTTGCTGCCAGATGTAGTTTATCATCATACCTAGGACTATATTTTCAAAGGACTTTTAAGAATCAAATAATCTGTTTTAATAAAAAAATGTTTTATTTTTAATTCAAAATTTTCTCTTTAATTTTAGTTTTCATTGAAACTAAGCCATAATCTTGCTATTTATTAAGATTAGCTTAGTTTGGATCAAGGTCAATAGCATAGAGTGCCCATGAGGATGAGACTCACTACTCAGTAATAATGAGAGTAGGTCACTAACCATTATTGCATATGCATGCTGAAGCACCCAACTTATCCAAGATATTGTGTCCTGAAAAATAAATGAAAAAAAAAACAAAATAGAAATAAAAATTTTAAATAAAATAAAAAATTAATAAAAAAAAAAAAAAAAAGGTGCTTTCAGGTTTTACACCTGCTGATGAAAAACTCACACAACGTGAAAAAAGGAAAATTAAAAGTTGGGAAATAGACATTTTTTTCCACAACTCTAACATTGACAGGTGTGACTAGGTGAACCCTTTATATAAGAAAGAAAACAAATCATTATCAAAACAAAGGAAACCTTCAGTAATCTCATGTCTAACAATATTTAAGGGGACAGTGATATTATGATGTCAAGTTGTTCTAGTTTTTGGTCACTCATTAACTATGATAACAAAATTGGCTTCTGCCAGTCATAGAGTACTAAGCTATGTAGGGGCTTTATATTTTGAGAAATCTTTGGGAAAAGCACAAAAGCAAGTTGCATGAAAACTTTACAAACACTTTCTCATTAATTAATATTTCAAATAAAATGTCTACAAATATGTGAGTTGTAAAAGTTAAGTTTCAGAAAATATAAGTTGAAAGTTCACTAGAATTTTAGTACAAAGTTAGTCTTTTGAGGAAAAGATTTCAAATGCAAATTTGGTCTTTAAAAGAGACATTTTAGATACCAGTTGATTTTCTTATATAAAAAGTACTAAATACCAACTGAATCTTGTACATAAAAGATTTTAAATACAAATTTGATCTTTAAAAGACATTTTAAATACCAGTTGATTTTCTTATATAAGAAGAGCTAAATACCAACTGAATCTTAAAAGATTTGTAAATATTTATACCTTTCCCAAGGGGATTTGTGTGCAAAACAAACCCAACTGAAATTGGAACTCGAATCCCTGATTAACAATTCTGAGCCATTATCCATTACACCACCTGCACATCCAAGCTTACAGTACCTGGTATGTCCAAGTGGTCACCCATCAAGCTACTGACCAGGTTCGATATTGCTTAACTTTAGTGGTTGTATGGGAACCAGTATTTCAACATGATGTGGCTGTAAGGCTTTATTACATGAGAAGTGCTAAATACCAACTGGTTCTTGTACATAAAAGATTTTAAATACAAATTTGGTCTTTAAAAGAGATTTTAAACACCAGTTAGTTTTCTTACGTAAGGAGTTGGATCTTGTACATAAAAGATTTTAAATACCATTTTAGTATTTTGCATGGTTGATTTTAAATAACAGTTGATTCTCTTACACATAAAACATTCTAAATTCTAAGTGGGTTTATTGTATAAAATATTTCAAACACCGATTATATAAAAATAATCATGTTAGATCAATAAATGATCATTAAATGGAGGATTGGCATACAGCCCAATGGTTATTAGTGTGGAAAAGAGAATCAGCAAGCTGAGATCAAATTCTGATCAAGCCTGTTGTATTCACTTTTGCACAAATACCCTTGAAAAAGTTATAAATTCTCCCTTCAGATAAGGTTTAAATTGCTGGGTAGACAGGATTCTCTAGCCTTGGGTGGCTGCCAGTCTAGAAAAAGGACAACACTGAATTCAGAATCATAGAGAAGGTTATAGCAAACCAGTACAATATTATTTCCAAGATGTCATGGCAATTCACAGATAATAAAGAAAAGGAATCTGTGGAGAGTCATGATTTCTTACATCTTGAAGGAGTATTGTATTTAATAAAGGCAAATTGGTTAAACAACAAGGTCTTTCTAGCCTTGAGTGGTAGCCAGTCTAAGAGAAGTACTACTCTGAATTCAAAATAGTAGCAACGGCTATAGGGAACCACTCTGTTATCATTTCCAAGAAGATTCACAGATAATAAAGAAAAGGAATCTGTGGAGAGCCATGACCATCTATGACTTCATAGGTGGTCATGGCTATCCACAGACATAGCATTAAAAGAAGTCATTAAATAAAATGTTTAATCCATTTTATATAAAATAAATTATATAAAATAATTTGTTAATTGATAGGAAATATAACATTTTGTTTCTGTCATTTTAATACAAGCAGTGAAAAGTTCTTTATTTAAAAATACTTGTTAAAGACTAGATTTAAAGCTAGAATCTTAGTAATGTGGGCCAGACCACATTATTACTTTCTATTCTTAAGTATTACCCAAAGTGGAAAACATTAACAATGTTGTTGCACTCTTCAAACCGGGTTGAGGAGAAAACTGACATTTTTGAAAATTCGACATTTCATTGACTATCAACCATGTTACTTAAATAAAGGAAGAAATGGCTGACAACTGGTTTTGAAAACAGTTGCATGTTACATCAAATTAAGATATTGTTTACAAAGCGGTAACTGCCAAATTTTGCACAAGGCCATTGTTAACCTTTTGACCCAGAAATCACATCTTCTTTATAAACACCATGATGGCATTGCCTGGAGGAAACTGCTCTTTTCAATTAAAATGTAACTCTAAGCAGGAGATCTTCACAGACAGTTTTCTGTAACAGCAATCTAGCCTTTAACTCTTTCTGGCGTTTGCACAATCTTTTTAGTAATTTTATTACATATTGCACTATTTAAATTAACTCATCCACTTGTAAAAAAACAAGGAAGAACTCTTTCTGAACAATTTTTGTAGCTTTGTTTTTATTACACCTTCCTCTACTCACAACATTTGTCAAAAATTTATAAAAGGGCTTGGATTGAGGAATTAGAGAGCCAAGTTCAAATTTCATCAAATTCATTACACACTAATACTTTTGATAAAGGTATGAATCAGTCTCTTCTCCCTCCAACTATGGGTAAATAGCAGGGCAGATTGGGTTCTATAGCCTTGGGTGGCAAACAGTCTAGGAGAATGAAAACTCTGAATTCCAAATTGTATGTAGCCATGGCAAAGCACATGCTATACAGCTAAGGAAAGGATTGTTTACATAGACTTGATGAACATGATTACAGTTGGCTCCTTAGAAAGGGGCTTCTGTTCATAATATAAATACAGTGTCAAATCGATCCCTGACTTCTTAAAGAGTTATCTGTACTTTGTTTTTATTTACACATGTCAAGTTTGGAACTGTGCTTACATCATTGTTAACTGTGTACTATTACAAACTAAGAAAAAGGGGCAACTTCATTAGTATGCAATTATCAAGTCAACCAAAGATCAACAAAATTGGATCAAACTTCAGGCTTATGGTCAAATCATGTTAAAATACCAGTTCCTGTATGATTACTGAAGTTAAACAATGTTGAGCCTGGTCAGTATATAGATGGGTGACCTCTTGGGTGTACCATGTGTTGTAAGCTTGAAATGTGATAAAACCAATATGTGAAATGCAATATTTAAAAAAATTAAACTGATGACATAACAGGAAGCAAAAAAGTTTTTGAAAATGCCTAGTGTCAGCCAACAGTGCTTAGACATGGGAAAATATATTTACAAAGTCATAAAAGATGATTAGTAATACCAAATTAGCAAATAAAAAATAACCAACAATAAAACTTTATTTTTTTTTTATTCAAACACACACACACATATACATATATATATATATATATATATATATATATATATATATATATATATATATATATATAACAAACAAACTGTTTATAAGGCTTCCAAATACAACCCTACCAATATTAAGCAAAAAAAGAGAAATGACAAAAGAAAAAGAAACCAAGAACAAAGAAAAAAATGACAAGTAAAGGGAAAGGAAACAAAAGAAAATAAAAAAAAAAGGGAAAAAAACTTACCTAGACAATAACACAAAGTGCTCAATCTCTCTTATAAATAAATCAAGACAGAGCAGTAATACTAACCAAAAGCCTAAAGAGACAAGGTTCAAATTGTTACTCCGAGTTTTATGAACAGCGATCATCAGACAACAGGAAAGAACCGAGCTTTGGTTGGTTAGCATGTATATATATATATATATATATATATATATATATATATATATATATATATATATATATATGTTATTGCACATTGAGTACTGGTGTTAATAAAATAGTGCTTGATGTAAAATAACAGAGCTATAAATTATATACCAATAATAAATATAAATTTTTTCCTTACTGGTTGCACAACTCTGAGTTTCATGCACAATGCAATCTTCAGGTGCTGGTTGAAATCAGCACCTGAAGATTGTGCTGTGCATGAAACTCAGAGTTGTGCTACCAGTGACAAAAAATGTATCTTTATTATTAATGTATATATATATATATATATATATATATATATATATATATATATATGCATGTATATATATCTTAATAATAGATATACATTTTTTCATCACTGGTACTTGGAATTTTATTTAATATTGAAGCTCTACCATTTCTTGTGGCATCAAGCATTTTTTGCTAGTAAGCAACTTTTGGGCAGACTCTTTTTGAAGCTGCTCATCCTTTTCTAATATTCTAAATGCTTTGATGCGACTTTAGTGGCCCATTCAGTAGAGCACTTTTTTTGGCTTGAAACTTTAGCTCCTTTACCCTGGAACTATTTTCACTTATGTTACTGAGCACTTTTCTTTGCCATACCAGCAAGACTTTTCCAGTAGAACTTATTTACTTTTTTATTTTTCAGCTATTTTTGATCTTGGCCAGATGTTTTGCCCTACCCCCAGGTGAGTTTGGTTGGTCCACCATATTGAACTTGCCTGGTGGTATATAGAGTACCCATTCTACAAACTACAGCCACTGGCCTTCTGATGATTGCGTGCAAATGTGTGAAAGTAGCAATCATGGACAGTCACTGCCTATGTGGATTTTGATTTAATATATATATATATATATATATATATATATATATATATATATCACAAAAAAAGCATAAACTATTAGTAAGACCAACACAAAGCCTGCTAAGAGACCAAAAGAAAAACTAATAAAAAGAAAAACCAACAACCAATAAAACAAAAACCAAGAAATAAAAAACAATAGAAGAAAAAAGGAAAAGTAAACATAAACTAAGAAGAAAAGACCAAAAGACAGACCCTTACTTAAATCGTAATATACAGTGTTCTATGACAAAGAAAATATATTTCCCTGTATCATGATTCAGAAAGAGAGAAAGTTCAGACCACTACCCAAGTTTTATATTAACATGAAACCAGATATATATATACATGTCACACTTTGAATTTTTTCTGTTTTTTTCAAGTAATGGTAATTCTTTGCCATTTCTATCTTGATCGCTATGTATCTCACTATATAAAAGCTTTTATGTTTCAGTACTATGATCGTACTTCTTCAGGTGATCGTAAGTAACTGGTGCATTTAATCACCAGTTGCTTACCTGAAGTAGTATGATCATAGTATTGAAACATGAAAGCTTTTGTGTAGCGATTTCGACATGTTTTTATTATAATCTCTTATAATAAAAATAATAATAATATATTGCTCTACTTTGTATTGAGCACTTTTTAAAAGTAAATGCTACAAACAGTGAAATTTTACTCCATTTGTTCTTTCTCTCATTTGTATATATATATTAACATTATCATTAAATTAAAAATATTAAGATTTTTAAAACAAGACACTGTTTAAAATACATTTGTCCTTTTTTCTTCCCTTTTCTTACAAACACATCTGATGATGAGTCATATGAGTTGAAAAGTTGAAACCAATATGAATTTTGAATGTTTCATACATCAACAGTCACACTTGTCACATATTAGAAAAAATGATAAATATAATAAATTTTAAAATGACTATTCTAAGTACTGTAATTTCTCAAAAATAATACGTACCCCAACAAATGATCAAAAACATTAAGAAATATATCTATCCCTATGTATAATTGTTATAGAGTAGTTTTCACAGTGGAGGCTTGTATTTCAATAAGTCGTCCTAAATTAGGTTCGACATACAAAACGTTAGGAACTTAAAATAAGAGTTAATGATGCAGCAATCTAGTTGTGATGGTTGATACTTCAATGTCTGACATCGACTGACTCACTCAACACCACTGAGCCCAACTGTCGACCGCTACTACTACTACTACTTATTATGTGTGGGAGAGTCTATTAATAATAGAATAGGTACGTCAGGTATAACAATAATACACATCTATAAATTTTTCAAAAAAAAAAAACAAAACAATAATTATGAAGACATTTTGTCAACCTTGACATTAGGAATAAAATCGAAACTAAGCAGCTAAAATAATGTTGAAAATTGCCATGCGGTTTTCCTAATAAATAAAACATTTTATTTTATCGACAAAATGTCATTAAAATGTATGAGTTATAGTGCAAATTTCAAACAAAAAGTAATAGAATTAATAGAAAGAATAGGAAACAGAGCTGCAGCTAGAGAATATGAGTCTAATGAGGCTAATATACATTTATGGAGAAAGAATAAAAATGAACTAAAAAAGTGTAAATCCAGTGCCAAAGCTATAGGTAGTGGAAGAAAAGCTCAATATCCAGATATGAAACAAAGTTTAGTTGAATTTGCGAAAGAAAGATGGTCAAGTGGATATTTCATAAGTACTGTAGAAATAAAGATGAAGACAAATAAACTTATGAAAACCATATATCCTGGAAACACATTTAAAGCTTCAGTAAACTGGGTTTTTTTTTATGAAGAGGTTTGATGTCCAAACTTATTATTAAATGGATTCAGGAATCTCGGGATTCTATCTATTATAAAGAGAGGTTTCAAAAAGTTTTGTCTCACGACAGCCATGGATTGCTCTGAATATGACATCCTTTGGCAAGAGAATGAAGAGGCCAAAGATAATTTTGAACAGGATGAAGATAATATTGTGAATGATAATTTGTTTAATGAAAATTTAGATATTGATTCTATAATAGAAATTGTTGATGATGATAATGAAAATTAAAATTTCAATAAATTGTTAACTTGATATCCTCTTTTCTTTGAAATTGGCTTTTTTTTTTTATAGGTTTTTTATTTTTTCACCAACTAAAAAATGAGGCTACTGATAAACATAAATTTATTAACAAAAAAATGTTATAATTATTGATGTTGGATTTAAAATGAAAATTGGGATAATATCTTTCTTATTTTAGAATAACAAGTACATATTTATTATTATAGATCAATAACAAAAAATATTTTTGTTTAAACCTATTTATAAAATGCTCCTCTACTATCACCTGTAATTTACAGTAAAAAAAAATGCGTATTATTTTTGAGAAATTACGGTAAGAATCTTTAGTAAGACATTTTTACTAGAGTACTTTTTATATACATTTATGTGTGTGTAGCATGTTTAAAAGGATTGACAGACTTTATAGTAAAATATGCATCCTTTTTGAAAATACAGTTTGTGTATGTTTGTGAAAGAGGGAGAGAGAAAAAGAATGTAAAGGTGTTTCTTATATAAGAACAATATTTTTTTTACAACTGCTTTAATCTGTTGTCTATGCAGATATACAGAAATACTAGACTGCCCCTTTCATTCCATTTTGACAGTCCCTTAGATGAAGGTATCAGGCTTTAGTTTCAGCCATGACAGGTAATTTATTTAAATATAAAAGAAAAGAGAAAAGTCATAGTTAACTAGGTTGCAGTCTGGGGGAGATAGGTGGCCAGATGTAAGGGGTGATGTGATTGCAGAAATTGTCTGACAGCCGTGACTGGGTTCTCCTGCTTGTGTGGGATGGTGCAGAGTCCTGTTGCCAGACATAGAGTCTTCCAGCAGCCACCTTTTTGACCCAGGGCAGCACTATCTCCTCAAGGCACTTGATGTAGGCCTCTGTGAGGCATAATGTCAACATCACTAGTTATCACTCCAAACACCATGACGATGACTGGATATATCATCCATTTCTTTCTGAATCCTCTGCACTGACTGATACCCAAACTACTCTGAAATGTTTGTATTGGAGCTTCCAGCACAAATGTCAAGCAGTACAGCATGCAGTATCCAAAGTTTTGATGGAGTGGATTGTGTCATTTTTTTTTGTCTCTTTTTCTCACAGATGGTGCCCAACTGACCCTACCATAGTGTGCAGTATCAAAAACAATGTGCATGTATGAAATTAAGAATAGAAAATGGCGACAATTTACACATCGCACTGTGTGTGTGTGTGCGTGTGTGTGTGTGTGTGTGTGTGTGTGTGTGCCATCCACATACAAGCATGTTTTGCTGTATTACAGCTCATCATTGTGGCTAGACATCTGACTGGCATCAACTAGAGATCTTACCCCTAAGCTATCAGTGCATGGCAGAGAGAAAGGGAAATTCTCATGTATTGTATATGGATGTAAACAAACGCCAGTAGCCACGGTGCTTAATTCATTAATGAAGTGTGGTGCATTAATAGTGGTGACAGCTACTGTTTTAGAATTACCTTTAGTGCTCAGTAGAAATGAATTTATGGTCATATATATATATAAATATAACCATATATACCTATATAAATATAATCATATATATATATATATATATATATATATATATATATAAAATACATACATATATAACCAAAAACACACAAACACATAAACACATATATATATATATATATATATATATATATATATATATATATAATTTTTAATCATTTCATCCAAAAGCAAGGTAATAAACCCACTAAGATGCTAGTGGGGTACTTAGTGTTAGAGAATATGAAATAAAAAAAACACTATTAAGGAGAGAACAATAATAAAACAAGAATTCAGAAGACAGACAATAATGATTGACATTGTATTTAAATTTTTGACAATCAAGTTGACTTTTAAGCAAATAGTTGGAAGAGAGTTCCACAAGAGAGAACTATGATATAAACTGATAGCATAGAACTTATATTTTCATCTGGCCATTATATATATATATACATACATATATATATATATATATATATATATATATATATATATATATATATGTGTGTGTGTGTGTATTTGAAGATTATATTGAGGGTACAAAACTTAATAACTGCCATAAATCAACAAAATTTATTTTTATTACCACTCATGATAACAATTAAAAAGAAAAATGATTTTCTCCTGGACCTCCAATTAATTTCCATTTAAGAATTTTTTCCCCAACATATTGTCCATCTTTAGATTGATGATTCTTACTTTTATTAACCTTGATTTAGCTCTGTTGAGCAAGGTTCAAAACCAGTTAGCTCATTTTTCATTTTTTCCTTTTAATTTTTATCATGAGCAGTAATAAATATAAATTTTGCCTATTTATGGCAGTTATATATATATATATATATATATATATATATATATATATATATATATATATATATATATATATATATATATATAAGGAGGCACAGTGGAGTAATGGATATCGACTTGGATTGAGGAATCGCAGAGCTGAGTTCGAATCCAGGTTGAATCCTTTACATTCACGTGTTAATACCCTTGGGAAAGGTGTGAATCCTCTTCTCCTCCCTCCAGCTATGGGTAAAATAGCAGGACAGTCTGGGTTCTATAGCCTTGGATGGCAACTGGTCTAGGAGAAGGGCAACTCTGAATTCAAAACCTGCGTAGGGTTGTTTGGGAACCTCAGGCACGTGGTGCACCAGGTCTCTGCATTAAGTCCCTTCAAAAAAGTGTGGATGGTCCTGCACGAAACCTTCACCACTATAATTGAATCTCATGTGCCGGTGTTGGGCTGTCAGTTTCCTGGAAACTGATCTGCTTGACCTCATATGTCGAATGCAATGGGAGAATCGTATATATATATATATATATATATATATATATATATATATATATATATATATATATATCTCTCAGTGTTTACCTTTGTGAACAATTTTATATTTAGATACATTCTATCTTTGATATTGAGACTTTTTATCCATAAATTTAGCATATCTTAAAACAATATTTTTTCTTATATTTATTATTAATAAATTGTTTTTGTGCTTCTTTAAAGAGTTATACAAAGAGTTATACCTCAGGTACTGATGGCAGACACAACGTATGTTATAGTTGTACAATTCCACACTTGATTGTAATGAATGAAGATGCACTCCCCTGATGTTGCTGTGTTGTTATACTTTTCCGAAATATATATATATTATGTTTTATAAATATGTCCTGAAGAAGGTCTACTAGACCGAAACGTCTGACATCGACATTAAATTAACATTAAAACAGCATAATTGCATATTAGGATTTTTGTTTGTTTATCCATATATTTGCTTACATATATACATGTATGAACACATATATATATTTTACACTAGATGTCAGAGTAAACAGTTTGTCCTCAAATGCACTTTTTAAGAAATTCACCCCAAGCAAGGCAGGAGTGCCCCTAGCATGCAAGGGGTTACAGATGATTAAGAACAAGAGTAAAGAGGCATGTTTGAGGAAAAGATACAGAGAAAGACGGGGAATAAGATCAAATTATCAGAAGATGTCGATTGACATTGCACTTGAATATTTGAAGATTATAGTTAACAGGAAAGCAAGAAAGAGGAAGGGAGTTCCACAGATCGGAAGTGTGAGAGAAGAAGCTGTTTGAGTAGAAGAGACGGTTACATTTAACCATTTTGACAGTGAAAGGGTTGGACTGAGATGCCAGCCTACTAGCTCATTAAAATTCATGCAATCTGGGAACTGGAAAAAGTAGCTCGCTGGAACAGTTGCCATAAAAATACTTGTAGAGGAGACAGAGGGAAGCCATAGTATGTCTGTGAGAAAG